>VZTL01042862.1:261233-271455 GCA_013400535.1 Scopus umbretta
AAAAAAAAAAAAAAGACAGAGAAATTTAAACGTTGCTACAAGACAATCTGGTGTTGCTTGTGGCACCGGGAGGTATTTTGCTGCATGATTATCTCCACGATGTAATAAACATCTGAAGGGAAATTAAGCAAGCAGATATTTGCTGCGGGGGGAGAGGGATGGGGAGGGGAAGGCTGCTAACAGGTGAGTTCAAGAACGAGTCATATCCTATTGAAAAAACACCCGTACGCACGCTCTCTCATGTACATACGATCTCCCGATGCGGAGTTGCACACTCGCGAAGCACACTCCAGGCACAACCAGGAGGGGTTTCTGCACCATCTTTGTGCAGGCTCGTATCCACCGATACATTCCTGCACCGTCATGCACCGCAGGCGCTCGGCAGGCGTTCGCTCTGAATCCCAAGCATCTTTCCTGCTTTTTCTATGCTACGCACACGCTTCTATTCGAGCCGCTCGCATGCACAGCTACGTGCAAATTTTGTCTCATTCACACATCCCTGCGCATCCATGTGTTCTCTTTCACTCTCCCCCTCTCTCTTCCTTTCTCACATACATACACCCGCCGGCATACCGGTGGTCTCATCTCACAGCATCACACATGCTCCCTTAGACAATCCAGGTGCCTGCGAGTCTCATGTACCCAACCCTCTCTAAAACACACGGTCTCGCACCAGCACTCGCATATGCACCAGCCAAAGTGTCCAGGTACAAGGAGCAGCTACCAGAACTGAGCAGCAGGCAGCCCACCAAATGCTCTTCTGTAGCAGGCATCTGACAACACCTCCCAGCTTGGCTAGCTACACCCCTGAACCTGATTTTTGTCTCACAGACATGGATGTTGGTCAGGAAGCACAGGGACATGAGGAGGGCTGGGGGTCCTCCATAGCTTTCTCAAAATAGCACAGCTCCTCTGCTCCTCCCATCGCAGAGACAGGTAACTCAAACACAAAATGAGAGGTCCTTCGGTAGGGCAGCATGTCAAGATGCTTTTGGGTTGCATGGGATCACCGCACTTCACCCTGACCCAGAAGAGGGGGCAGATTTCCCCACAGGTGGGGAGTTCATCAGAGCCATGCCAGCTCCAAAGCCTGGGCCATCTGAGGTGTATGAGTGCAGAGATAAGGAGTGTCCTGGGAGTCCCTCAAACCAAGTCTGAAGTGGCTTGGTCCCAATTTTGGAGCTCAAGTGGGAGGAAGTGGAAATGCAACACATACCTTTGCTCGTTTCCACCACCAGAGACCTTAATGGGACTTTACCTTAGATGCTTCAGCCATGCTAGCCCTGTCCCACCCCAAATTCCTCTGGACGCTCTTAGAATTCCCCTCATTCTCCATCCTGCCCCCCAGCAGCGTACCAGCCATTTCACGTGATGAGAATTTGGCTCCGACCCCCCGGCAGGGTGGAGCTACTACCCTACCTGGGCACTGAAACTCCTTCTGAAATCTGTAGGAGGCTCCAAAAAGGGTTTTAAGAGGGCCTGGGTCCATCTCACCTCGCACCAGAATGCACCGGCCAAAGGCATGCCGTAGCCCTGGGTTCCCTGGCGGTCAGCGGAGGGAAAGCTGAGGATTTGGGATGGCCAAACCAGCTTCTGCAAGTCCTTCTATCTGTGTAGAGAGAGCTGAGGGCAGCTAGGTCCCCAGTGTCCATGACCTCATTACATGTTTAAAGTTCATAAGGGGTAAATGGAGGTTCAGGTGCACTTTGAGGATCTCTGCCCTTGAATAACCTGGCGTGGCTCCACCACCTTCACGCTATCTTGTTCAAGCTGTGTAGGGGGTGTCCCACACTGCAGTGGCTGCCTGGCCAGGACAGAACAGCCTGCGTGTGGGAGGGTTGATTAAACTCCTCAGCAGGGAGAGATATCACCACCGGAGAGGAGAAGGACTCAGCAGTAAGCTAGCAGGGACTGCTGCAAATCTCTTGCTCGGTAGCAACAAGAGCTGCTGCAGGGCCTGGTTTTGGGGGGCTATGTATGGTGGTTTTGTTTTTTTTTTTTTAAATATCCGGCTACATTACATGCAAGCTGGGATAGAAATAGAGTTATTTATTTTCATGTGGATGATGCCGGGCAGTTTTTAGAAGCTCGACATCAGAAACAAAAAGCTAATCCCTGTTGAACCTCCAGACGGCAAGGAAGAGGATGTTTGGAATTTGACTAATCATCTACCTATGACCTTGCCTGGAAATAGAGCAAAATGATATTCAAGCTGCTCAGGCTTCGGTCGCTTTTCCTTACTCTTTCTGCTTTTAAGACAGGGACAGATTTTTCTCTAGTGAGGTCTTTAGACTCATTAAAGGCTGGGCCAGTCTCATTGGCATTGAGTTCAACAGGGGCACGTGCACTTAAGACTGCTGTGCCTTGAGCCAGGCGAGTGCTCCTTTGATTCTCTTGCTTTTGTGAAATTAGCTTGTCATTTATACCACAAACCCCTAAATCCCCCTAATGGGGACAACTCTATCTTCCCCTCAGCTGGCCTGTGGGGTGAGTGCGGAGGCCTGCAGGGCCAGATGTCACAGGACAAAAGTCTGAAACCACTATTGCATATGGTGTGAAGATATTTCAAAGCTGCATGAAGCAGCTGGACCATAAAAATGTCCTGTTAGAGCATCACAACTTGACAAGGTCCGGTTGCAACTGTGCTAGCTGGCAATGGCCCCGCAAACAAACCACAACAAAACCAGAGATTTCATAAGAGCCTGTAGCAGGGTTTCTTATTAAAACACTTTCACCACCACTACGGCTTTCTAACCTGTGAACAGCTGAACTCATCTCCTCTTATCACTAGGGAGGAGGGCAACACGTGTCCGAGGACAATAGGCAGTTCCTTGCTGCAAGGCTACTCTCCCCTCATCATATACTGGTGAAAAAAAAGATCTACTAGCCACCATCCACAGAGGCACAATGTGAGGGGTAATAGCTTTTTTTTTTTTTTTTTTTACTTCTTTTTAGAGGGGGGAGAGAGAATTGTGAAACAGCAGGAAGAAAAACAGGGCTTACAATGGAAAGCAAGCCTCAGTCTGAACAGCTGAGATGTCTCAGCCTCTCCATGATGAGTCCTATTTTGAAAAACAATCAATGGAAAGAAATTAGGAGGTGTTGACAGCCAACGTGTAGTCAGCCCGCCCACTCAAGGTATCTAATCTAACTTAGGTGTTGCTCCAGCTCCGGTCTCTAAGTTCAGGAGAACGATGAGCAATCCCTACGCCTACTCTGCGGGGCTGCCGCAGCCGTCAATGGAGGGGAGCAGCCGTGACACTGAAATGAAGCACCTAGAGTAAGTTTGGTGCCTAGTTTACACCAGGAGGCCTGTTCTGTGGGCTCAGAGGTTTTACACCACATTGCCCGGTTGTACGAGGTTTATCCCGACCCAAGCGATCAGAACAGAGTCATCGTACATAGCTTACACCGCTGTTTACACCATTTGCCCCAGAGGCTGCCACCGTGGTAGCTGCCCCAACTTCTTAATGACTGAGTTTGGTCCAACAGAGGAAGAAAGGAGGAAAGGAGAAGAGAGACCAAAGGAAGGAGACAGAGACAGGCAGGGAGCGTGGTGTTTATATTTGGTGCTGGAGAAAGGCAGAGCCTCGGAGTGTCCAGGGATTGCATAATTCGCCTTCTCGCCCCTGGCGCTGGCAGGGAAAATGCTTTCCAAGGATGAGTAAAAGCCCTCACAGAGCAACCGGCTCCAGGGGAAAGGGAAGGTGTCACAGGCGTTTGGTGGGACCTGCCAGGCTTCCTCTGGGAACCCCCCTCTCAGCCTGTCTCTCCCCAGCGGAGGGATTCCCCCAGCCCCTCATCACCTCCTTCATCTCACCCGTTCCTAGCAGAAAACTGGCAGAGAGGAGAGGATGGGGAAGGGGGACGAGCGCACAGACGCATGCAGAGGGCAGAGCATGGCCCCTGACAATGGCAGAGAGGGAGAGGGCTCGTGCCGGTTGCAGCTTGCTGCCCGGCACTTTGGGGTGAAGGAGAAGGCACAGGCATTTCACATCTCTGCGGATGTGCAGCTCAAGCAGGATTCAAAGAGAGAAGGCAAATCTGGGGGGACTGATTTCCCAGCGCTTTCCCGTGTGCATGCACGTTCCTACGACAGGTGGGGAGGAGGGGATGCAGCCTTCCCTGCTCACACTACCATATATTTCTCCCCCCCACACCCCCCAAGTTTAGGGTAGAAGGGAACATTTCCTTACTCTGGCAACCATCCATTATGTCTATGGATCTGCTCCCCACCCCATTCCCCCTCTCTTTCCTGTTTTGATGAAAGGAAAAAATGTTCTGCTTTCCTTCTTTATTTTTCCAGACTGGTGAATAGCACTCGAAAGGAATTTCTCTCCCTCCCCCCTTCCCCTCTCCCAGTATAATAAATATATACGTATGTGTGTGTGAATACACCACACATTGCAGGTCATCTGTTGTTTTTCAAGAGGCATATACTATTTTTGTTTCCAGATTGGTTAGGTGGGCAGCGTTCCCCCTTTCCACTGACACCACCCCAAACAACGCTTCCCCTGCCCTCGGCCTGTGCCACTCACCGTCTCCTCATCCTTTGCCCATGGGTCCGCAGAGAGTGGCGGTGGCAGCGGCAGCAGCGAGAAGGAAGCTTGCTGAGCTGGAGTAAAAATAGCCCCAGCAGTTACTCAGCTCAGAACATAACATCACTCATGATGTGAAATGAAGATGAGGGTCGAAAACCAAAAGTAAGCGGCTCTCCCTCCCCCCCCCGCCCCCACCTGCTATCACTGCTCACATCGCAGAGCAAAACCTATGCCTAAATACTGCTTGCGGGGGGTCAGGGCATTGACTGAGGCGGAAAGCCCCGTGCGCGCTACCCGCGAGAGCTGGTCCACCCGCCCGCGCCGATTTGGTTGCGCCGACACCAGCGGCGGGCAGATTCGGTGACGCTGCGCCCAGCCCTCGGCTCATTTACCTCCCGTAAGCTGCAGGTCCCAAGCAAAACTGGCACGCCATTGGCACAACGGGACAAAACACCCTGCGGCACCCTTGCGCTGGCGTAGCCAGCAGTTGGCTCGCAACAGCACAAATGCAGCCGGGCACCCCGGTTTGCCTGCACCTGCTGTGGCCTGAGCCTGTGATGGGGGGAGACGGGCAGGTTTGTGCCCAGAGCCCACCCTGAGCCCCGTCCCCCTCCCTTGGGCAGGGTGCCCCCCAGGCGGTGTGGAGGAGACCCTGCTCCCTGGGGTGCGTGGAAGAGCAGCACCCCTGGCATGGCGGGAGGCAGGGCGTCGCTATCTGCTGGCCTGTGTAATGAAGGAGGGAGTTTAAAAATAGACTTTGAGCTGCAATGCCGGAAAGGCAGTGAGACGTATAGAGCGGGTGTGTATTTATCCTATACGCACTGTGTCTGGTGCCCCGCTGGCATGGGAACCTGCCTCAAAGCAAAGGTGCTGCTTGCTGGTCATGGGTGCTTGCCGAGGGGCCCTCGTGCCAGTCCGTACCGCCGCCTTGACCGCGGATGGCGGTGGGTGCACGGGGTTCAGGGAAGCCCTGAGCTCTGCCTCACAGGTACCAGGGCTGCTCAGAGACACTCACCCACCACCCCATCCCGAGGTCATTTGGAGCAGTGGGACACGTACCTCTCACCCATGCCGGACTGACCCAATCTGTGACTCCTCCGCCCCCCCTATACCCAGACAAAGTGGCATCTCTCAGGACAAAGCCTTTCAATAGATCCCCTGCCCTCTGCCCTCTCCCAAACAATGAGAAATCAAGGAATATTGTCCGAGCTGAATAAAAAGATCTAAATTTAGAGTGTCTGATGTGTTCTTGGTTTCCTGCCATGACTCCCCTCCTCCTCCCCAGCCTCTCTCTTCATTGCTCACAAGCCTTGTGCACAGAAAGGTTTCTGATGGGGTGAGATCACCACCAAGACCCTGTCTCCCCAGTAATGAGACAGAGGGGAATTCCAAGTTTGACTCTGGTTTCTATTTTTGTAGGGCAGGGAGAAGGAGAGCACACCGTTTTTTGCTTCACCGGCTTAGATGTTCAGAGAGGAGAGGGAAACCTAAGGTCAAGAGAGAGGGAACTTTCTCTCCCACTTCAATCTCCTCGTGTCCTGGCCCTGACGTGCCCCAAACACTCCGTCCATATGTTTCCACCTGCTCACAGCATCCTCACCTCCAGCTCTGCCGTGGCAAGTCACGGAGCAGTGCTGCCCCTGTGCTGTTCCAGCCCAGAAGCCCTGGCTTGTAGGACCCTCACTGTCCTCCCACTTTCCCTGAGCAGGTCTGGCAAGAAGCAAGCAGCTCAGAAAGAGCAAATAGAGGCAGAAAAAAGCCCAACCCAACCAAAAAAAAGCCAAGAAGGGAGGGAGAGGAGGGGTGTTATCCAGCAATGTACTCCTGATGTTTAAACAAGGGACTCCCTTGGGTTTGTGCCTGATAAGGCCGGGTGTCAGGGGAATCTATTCATTTGTTTTCCTCTTTAAACAAAAAGGCCTTCCCATAACCACAGTGAGGAAGGAGCCAACACCTCTTGACGAACGGACTTGTCTTAAGTGCACACGCGTGAAGCCTTTCTGTCTTGCTCCTGGAGAGGAAAAAAAGCCTAGACTGTGCGTATTGACCATGCTGCTCAGTGTCAGTGGAAAGGGGAGTGTGGGACAGCAGTATTTTCTGCACGAGGATGGGTACCAGCAGCTAACTCGACCTTGCCAGCAAGTCTGCGGGGTATGTGGAGCTGCAGAGGTCCTTTCCAATAGTGGGAGCCAGGCAGATGGGCTGGGGGACTGCCTCAAAAGCAAGGAAAACTCCTTCTTCCCTCCTTTGGCCTTGAATAGTGCCTCCCGAGAGCCTCCTCCGACCCTCCCCGGCTTGGTGGCTGAGTCGGCGAGCAGGTGGAGCAGGGCTTTGAGGCCAGCCAGGCTCTCCCACGCTTTGCTCTCTTTCCCTGGCTGCATAATATGGTGGGGGGGTATGAGTCTTTATTACTTTTTTTTTTTTTTTTCCCCTTTTGCCAAGGATTTGAGGGCAGGCTCTTTGGAATGATGCTCACATGTGCCAAGGACAGCACACCAAGCATGCCAGAGCTGTCAGTGGGACAGGAGGGGGAAGGAGGAGCACTAGGTGCTCACAGGGAGGGGGAGAGCTGCCACAGTCCTGGCCGACATTGTGTGAGCAGGCAGAGAAACTGAATGGGGCTCAACCTGCTGGGGCAGAGGAGAATGCCCCCCTTCCTTCCCTCTAAGCCAGGGTGAGTGGCACGGTGGGGCTCAAGAAGCGATAGGAAGAGCCAGGAGCCTTTTGTTGGTGGAGAGCATGTTTAATGCCCGTTCCCAGCCTGGAGGGATTGGCAGCGCTGGAGGCTGGGGAATGGAAAAGTTCAGGTCTCCCATTCCACATGCAGCTGCTGCCAGAAAGCATCAGGCTAATGGATGCAGCAGGGTGGGAAGGGAAAAACCAGCATCAAGGCCACTGGAGATGGGGCCTCCTACCATGGTCTGGCTTGTGACCAGCGTGAGGGAGCAGCAAGAACAGGGCTGCTCCACAAAAGGGGACAAGCCAGGAGCCAGGAGTGACCCCAGCCCAGGTGGTGACCCTGCTGATCTGGGTACAGTCCCTCAGTACCTGAGCAGAGACAGAGATGGGACTGGTGATGAAGCGACCTACAAAGTGGGTATAGAGTCCAGCTAGGAAAATCAGCCAGTAAGCCAGGACAGCAAGAGACGGGACCGGGTATGGGCACACTTACTTACATGGATGGAGTTCCCAGGCCATGAGGATGTCTGGATCCAAGTCCCACTTGAGGCTGGCCAGGACAGATAGGGCCCAGTAATGCACTCAGGGTCCTGACAACCATCAAGGTATGTTCTCACACCTTGTGGAGGTCTGGGCTTGATGGATGGCTCCTTGTGAAATGCCCTGGATGCTGTTGATTGGGTGACACACAGAGGGGGCAGGGACATGGTGCTGAGCCAGGGTGGTGGCACAGAACCATGTCCATGTAGGGACAGGGGACTTGGAGCCAGGTTGGGATCATAACTTGGAAGCAGGGCGGGGACACGAATCTGCTTCAGAGACACAGACATGAAAAAGGTGTCCCAGAGGCAGGCAGACATGGGGAGGGGTACCAAGCCCCCACTGTGGAGAGGTCAGGTAGTAGTAGGTGACATGGGAGAGCCAGCACTGAAGAGCCACAAAGACAGAAAAAGGGATGCAGCAGTGCCTAGGGTCAGTGGGGTGCAAGGTCTGTGGCCTTCATCCAAGGAGGAGGCATGGAGCCAGGTTCCTCACAGCCCAAGGATCAGGTTCCATTGTGCACAGCTCAGGACTGGAGAGACCTCAGCTCACGGCCAGCAAGCAGCAGGAGCAGGGCTGCCCCATGCAGGGGACCAGCCCAGGGCCAACCACAACCCCAGCGCAGTCCCACAGATGATCAGCACTGCCAAGGTGACGATGGGGCCAGATTCCAGTCACAGTCCTAGGTAAGACAAGGTCTGGTCAGGAGCAGCAGGAGACAGGGCTGGAGACAAGGCTGCAGCGTAGGTCCAAGGTGCATCCTGGAGACAAAGCTACCACCAGCTAAGGTCTGGAGTCCGCCTGGGACAACCAGTCAGGAAACAAGGACAGCCAGGGACAAGGCCAGGCACAGATACACCTGTGACATAGTTCAGGCCAGAAGCAGCTACCTGGACCTGAGCTTAAATGGAGACCCTGGGCAGAGGGGTGGTGGTTCCAGGAGAGCCTGGCTGGGGCCATTAAGCCCCACCGATGCGCTCAGGGCACTGCCAAGCATTAGCTATCCCCATGGCAGGACATTCCTAGCTCTTCAGGGTGTGGGGCCTGTAAATCTGTCCCTGGAGAGGCTCACTATCCAGGCAGGATGTTGATTACCTAAACCAGCCAGAGGGAAAAGAGGCATGAAAGCCAAGACACACCTGAGCAACACGTAGTCAAGCTGAAATATCCTTGCCTGGCCTCATCCTTCTTTTTCTCACTCTCCCTTTCCCTCTGGAATGACAATGCAAGATACTGCCTCCATCTCTGAAATCTATGCCAAGAAACTTTTATTTTTAAATTCGCAAACAATGACCTAGAAGCTGCTCCAATGCTTTTTTTTTTCCTTACTAACAGAGTGGAAATTATATATATATTTAATTAGCTCATCGGAGCTAAATTTCCCTTCCCACCATTCTTCATTAAAGGCAGATGTAAAATGACCCCCCGACTCCAATCTCTATTGAAGGGGGTGTGACCCTTCTCCATCTGACAGAAGTTTCCAGAAAGCCAGTTTCTCCCATCCTGCCTCTTTGCTTTGTCCAATTGTTGGTGGAGGGAGCCAAGAGTTTAAAATGCCATTTTGGCTGCCTCTCCATTATCTTGGGCAGAGGGAGGGTTGAGATACCTCAGAGAATGGAAAAACCCCGATAAAGGAGGGGAGTGTGGTACAGATATACCCTCAAGTCTTGCAGGCCCTTGGACCCAGCTGGGATACAAGGATGCTTTCTTGTTAAAAAAAAAAACTTTTTTTTTTTTTTAAATGTTAGCCATCTTGAGTTCTTGTTGGACCTGAAGTCAAGCCCAGCCTGCGGGTATTTACCCAAAGATTAGCCCTTCCCCATGCACTGGCCATGTGCCACTCCAGGGCAACCCTCCTGACCTCAGGCAGGGCAAATGGCACCCGGGAGCTCCCCACAGCCTTGCACCATCCAGACAGGGCTGCCTGCACTGCTCATGCTACTGGCAGAGGACTGTCATCACTGCATTAGGATTGTCTAACACAGCGCATGCGTTCATCGGCCTGAGGCACGGCAAGGGGATACAGTCTCCCATTCACACCTCTGATGAAAATTTGATTAAAACATGCAAACCATTTTGTTTTCTTCGTGTTCCCCCTGAAGGGATTCCCTGAAGGCATTAACTTTCTTCTCATGTCCTCTTTTCTGAAGAAAGGTGCTGGGCTGACTGCCCTGGTCCCTAAGGTCACATGTGATGAAGGAGCACACATCCCCTTTCTCCCCTACCCTCCCCACCAACCTGCCAAGATATTTATTTGGGCAGCAGGAGACAGAGTTCATTGCACGCACATCCTGTACAACCACCACTCCCTAGTTTGAGAGGGGGCATGTGCTCCAAGGTGCAACAAGACCTCATCCTTTCCACTGAAGCAGCCAACCAGGGATACCCGAAACATGCATTTTGGTACCTTTGCTACATCTCAATCTTTCTGCCATCCTTCTTCTCATTCTCCACTCCCCCCC
>VZTL01042863.1:0-13698 GCA_013400535.1 Scopus umbretta
CTAGGCAACCCTCTGGATGGACCGTCACCTACTTCCTCATTTGCCTGGCCCTCAAGTTCCAGAGCCCCGTATCTGTTGTTTAAGGGCAGCTGGGAAGGTGAGGGAGCCCAGCAGGGGCTTCACCTGCCACCCCAAGCAGGGACCTGTTTCCATTCCCCCCGTCTCTTAGGTCCCCTCCTTCTGCTTGGTGGCAAGAGGGTAGGGAACCCTCTGCTTCTTGTGAAGCCTCCATCTGCTGCCTCGGCCTCAGGGATGGTAGGGTGTTGCTTCACCAGTCTATTTCCCTCTCAGCGCTCCCTGATACTCCTTAACCTTTCCACTTCTTCAGCTCTGCCACCAGGCTGAGCAGATCATTCACTTGGTCACACCAAAAGCAGCTGTTGTCTCTGCTGCCCTCTGGTGTGACTGACGGGCTCAAACATTATAAAGATAAGCTTAAAGTGGACTCTCTTTTAGCTTTCACTGGTGTGAATCAAGAACAAAACATCTGGCTACATCTGTACTCTGCTAAATAATTTAGTTGGTACTGATACTAAAATATCTATTTCTTCATGCTCAGTGGAGTCGGCATTTAATGTTATACTTTAAAACGTTTTCCTTTGAGTAAGTCATTGGATTGTCACCCAACATAATGAGTCAAAGTCATCATTAATGAAATTTCTTATTAGTTTACTAGGAGTTCAGGAAAAAAATTACCCTTACCACTATTTTCAGATTCAAAGTTTAATGAATGAGACGGAACAAGAGTAAATTGCTTGATTTTTATGCTACTTGGGTTTTGAATTATTCCTAGGTAAACAGTGTCTGGTGAGGGAGATACCTTAATTTATTTTGTTTTTTATGGAATTCATTAGATATATATGCTTTCAGTGACAACCTATTTCTAAGGGACCAGGGAACATGGACACAGATGCTTTGGGGAGACAAAGTAGAAGCTAGTGGAAAGAGAACATGAAATAACTCCTGGGACAAAGGAAGTTAGCATTTCAGTTGAGAAGATGAATAGCTCCTTCCTCCGGAAATGTTTGCCTGCAGAGGACAGACTTTTCATTAATAAATATGTCCCTTGTTACCAATGCTGAGCTATGGCAATGCGGAAGGTCAAGTAATATGGTGTGCACAGACCTGTGTTGTCTAGCAAGGCTGGACAGCTGTTTATCTCTATAGTTGATGTTAATAATGTTTGTCTTTTAATTGTCATGGTAAAGTCACTGAGAGCAGATTGTTCCCTATCTCTAGGCAAGAAGAAGCAGGATTAAAATCCCATGACTAATGGTAAACACAGCTGGATTTTGGGTGGTACGGTGAGTAGACCTCAAGTAAAATGCCCAATCTTCCACCCAGTTTCAGGTGTATAGAAATGGTGAGAAGTGAAAATATTAACAGTGGACAGCTGGACAAGTGGAAAGATGTGGGCAAGCTGCAAACTTGGTGAGGGACCTCAAACAGTAGTGCTGTCTCTATCATTTAACTTTTTACACAGAGATGAAATTCACAACTTGTACCACCTCCTAACATTTCTAAAATGGTCTAAGATTCTCCAGTGAAACTACTTATGTAATATTATAGTTTAGATACGATACAGAAGGAACCCATGCATATGTATAGCTAGATGGAGAAAACAGGGAAAACTTTCATCTCTCTTCTTCCAAAAGTCTGGAATATTTTTATTATATTACAGCAAAACAATATTTATTGTTATGAGACATCCATGGTGAATGTTTTTTCATGGTATTTAATTTCAAATAAAACAACTAGGATCTGGAATTTTTCCACAGTAAACCTGGAGATCCTGAGGCACCTTCTTCAGCTGCTTTAATTACTACATGATACTACAATATTCACTTCAGGCTCAAAGAGGAACAGGCAAAGGTGTGCAGTGTGAGACATTGGCCATTACAGAGGTTTTACAGGAAGAGGTCTGTTACATGGACATAATGGACTTTCAAACAAAAAGACTTATTTTTCCATTGTGAGGGAAAGTTTTCATTACTGTTTGACAGCACTGATGAGCAAGCCGGGTGCCACCAACTTTTCAACTTAGTTTTGAGCATCTGATCTCTGTCAGGACACAGTTGTTCCTGGTGTACATTTACAGCAGTGGGATTGCAGTCAGGGCCTGGCAAAAGAATAGATTAACTTCCCTGTTGACTCATTATCCTCCAAGTCTCATCTGCAAAGGAATCAATTTTTCTGCCTTCCTTCCTGAAAACGGAGACAGTGTCTGCTTCTCTTCAGCCCACCACCTCCAGGTTATGTTGCCAGATGATGATTGACTATCAGATCTGTCACTGAGCCATGCTCTATCTCTGGGAAGTCTCATGGCACTTTGTAGTCATCAAATAGTACAGCAGAGACATCAACAGAAATAGTACTACTATCCAGGAAACCTTATTCTTTTGTTTTGTTTGAACTCTGACTGTGGGAAGCTGTTTACTTTGTACTTGAATTTGGTCACAAGGGACTTGCTTTTTGGCATGTGTTGGTACAGTTCCACAGTGATATGACTTCCTGGCATGGCATATACACTAGACATGTGATGCATGAAATTTACATCCTTACCTAATGATATTTACCATCTTCTAAATTAAGAAATGAAAAAAATTACAGCAGGGTGAGCAAAAAATAATTTTCACAGAGTATAGCAAGGAGACAGATACTTGGGCATTACCATTTATTTTGGAGGGCTAATAAGTGTCATTTTGGATGAGTAGGTTCTCAAAAAGAAATACATAGCACTTAGACAAACTACATCACTCCTAATTTTTCAGTGTCTTTAGATGAAGTCTTTCACTGATTTTTGCTTTTGTGATTACACATCACTTAAAATATATATAAATTATATACACGTATTTTGCAGGCCACGGGAAGCTTAAATCTAGAGGATGAAATACTAACTTAAGTACTCTTTATTCAAAGATCCAGTAACAGAGAAAACAAGTAACTAATTGAAAAGACCAGAAAACTTTGAATTGGCTTAGCTTTAGGTTTAGGTCCCCCCTGACATTTTGAAGTATTTTGCAGATAAAACTGGTAACATTAATGCTGAGTTATCTGCTCCCATTAAACCACATTGATATCTTGTTGGGGAGAAAATGTGTCATCTGCTCAGTTTCAATCTTTGCTGCTTGGAGTCTTTACAATAGCTTTGTGTCACTGATATTTCACTGGAGTGTTGAAAGCTACTGTTGGGTGAGTTCATCCATCAGGGAAAGGTTATTTGCCCATCAGGAAGGGAAAGGCGTGACTAATCTTTAAAGCTTGTCAGTCTTTGCTCAAGAAATCTAGAGCATCAAGAGTCTCACCAGTAGCCACTGTACTCATCTGTACCTTCACTGACTAATAGACTAGAAAAAATGTGGCAACTTTTTAGTGCCTAAATGCCTGAATCTTTTCCACTCTGGTTTGTACAGGTGCCAGCTGATTGAAAATCTGGATTTTCAGTGCGGTAAGAAAAGGCAATTGTAACCATTAAGTGCTTTTCCTTGTCTGGGGGAAAGGGGTAGGAAAGGACAATGCCAGCTTTTGTGGTTTGGAATTAAAATTTGGCTCCTATGCTGTCTCAAGCAGAGCAGGCAAGTGTTTTTTCATTGAAATGTGAAGTGTTGATTTTCACATGAGCATTTGTGTATGGTTTGTCATCATAAGTGGTCACTTCCCTTTCTGTATTTCCTTTACCTCCTATAGATTTCTATAGGGATTATTCTGAGCTGGAAACTTATGTACCATGTGGTACAGGAAGCACAGCCAGCTCTTTCCGTGAGAGGACCCAGGGGCTTAGCATTTGCTCTCTTGTGATTCAAAGCAGCTTGTGGTGTGCAACACTGGACTGCATGGTAAAGCCCCCAGCCCACATTATTACTGGAGACTGGGAGCATAGAAAAAAGGATGCAAGCTCAAAAAAATAGGTTTGTTTAAGTATTTCTTATTTTCTGCATAGTCTCACTCTGTAAGTACCAGTATGGTTGTTTAGTGTGTATATATGTTAAACAAAGATGGGAATTTACATAGACATTCTTTTGTTCTCAAAATCAATGCATATAAACAAGACACTTTAAATGTAGTTTCTGTCAAGGCAGATACAGATTATGTTTATATTGGGTCAGTAATGATAACTTTGTGGAAGGCAAACACTGTGGACTGTGCTCTGATATTTTTTATTTAGTCTAAGTTCAGTAGCTCCCTTTGTATTTGGGATGTCAAGAGTTGTTCAGGAAGAACCAAGGACTTGGAGTTTGGCCAAACAATTTGAATCACGTATTCCTTAAAGCATTACAACTACTTGCATTTAAGATGCTAAATAAAAGGTCTTAAGAACAACAGAAATATGAAACAAGTAAATGGGCAAATAGCTTCCTTATAGGAGTGCTTTAGTAAGTATCATTTGCTTGATTTATGAACACATTTGGAAAGAAAAATAATTATATCTAATAATAAATGTTATATTAGGAAACACAAGAGCTAATTTTACAGCTGTATCCTGATCTCAGTCACTTTGACCTTGATGCACAGTGCAACAATTTCACATTTTATTTTGTTGCCGTTAAGATGACGAAATGTTTCAAAAACTACTGAGAAGGAAAGAGGGGCAGAGAAATAGACTTTCTGTCAAGACAAATTTTTTACCTCTTATAAGCACCCTGCCAGGGACATTTGGGACATACTGTCATCATGGTGCAAAGATCAAGAATCATGTTAGAAAAGGGCAAGCATCAATTAAGCATGAAAAAGAATCAAAACCAGAGTAGTAAGAAAAGCAGATGATCTAGGTTGAAGGTACAATTTGGGTGAGAATCTGAAGATAAAGGAGGTGAAAACAAACGTAAAACAGAAGGGGTTGTGAGGTGCAGGAGGGGAGACATAAAACTGGAGAGAGAATAAGAGAAGGGAGGAATAGGTAGAAAACTCTCAGGAAGCCACTGATCAAACTGTGCATTTAAATACATTAATCAGGACAATCAGCTACCTTAGGCTCAGCCCCAAAGGAAGCATGGATATCAGTTTTAATGGGACAGCAACCCACCTGAGGGAGAATTAAAGCAAAGACTGTGAAATTCAGAAGTGGTGAGGAAATATCTGGGAGACGGGGAGGGAGTGCAAGAGGAGCGTTATCTATTTTGTTGTTAGAGAGTGTCCCCATGTTGTGGTTTAGCCCCTGTTGGCAACCAAGCATCACACAGCCATTTGCTCACCCTCCCCCAACCGCCCCGTTGGGATGGGGAGAGACTTGGAAGGGTAAAAGTGAGAAAACTCGTGGGTTGAGATAAGAACAGTTTAATAATTGAAATAATGATAATAGTAATAAAAATTGTAATGAAAAAGAGAAAATGAGAGAGAAAGAAACAAAACCCGGGGAGGGAAAAAAAACCAAGTGATGCAACCGCTCACCACCCACTGATCGACACCCAGCCAGTCCCCGAGCAGCGATCGCTGCCCTCTGGCCAAATCCCCCCAGTTTATATACTGAGCGTGACGTCAGATGGTATGGAATAGCCCTTTGGTCAGTTTGGGTCAGCTGTCTTGGCTGTGCCCCTCCCAATTTCTTGTGCCCCTGGCAGAGCATGGGAAGCTGAAAGAAAAAGTCCTTGACTAGTGTAAGCACTACCAAGCAACAACTAAAACATCAGTGTGTTATCAGCATTATTCTCATACTAAATCCAAAACACAGCACTATACCAGCTACTAGGAAGAAAATTAACTCTATCCCAGCTGAAGCCAGGACACCCTATCACATAAGCATCTTAAGTGTTTGAAATGTCATATGCCATAACTTCATGAAAATGCTGGGTGTATGTTAAAGGATAGTGGTTTGTGCAACATGAAAGAAATTACATTCAGAGAAGAAAAGCAGTTGAAATTCTTACAGCCTGATCCACAGCCAGGATCCCTCCTTGTCATTGAAAACATGTAATGAGAAAAATCTGACCTCTGTGAATTGTGTACGAGAAGGAACATCTGTTCTAAGGAGGTGCTGTTTAGTAGACAGCTTGCTTATGCCACTAAGTTGTTAGTACTGTCTGCAATTTTCCCCTCTGTGTTTGTGAATCTTGATTGCAGTATATCAGTTTGCTTCTATAAAATTATTCTTGCCTTGCCTTTGGCACAGGAGTCATAAATGAAACCTCACAGAAGTTCTTGGGAACACATACTTAGTAAATGCATTAAGTAAATTAAGACTGTAGTAATTAAAACACCTCTATATTGTTCTTGAAGCACATGAATGGTGAGAGCAAGGAGGATAAATAGTACCAAACATATAAATCTCTTAAATCAGGTTCATAACTTACAACAACAACAAAAAAATCCCATTAACACAGTTTGCAACTGGAATGAAATCAACTTTCAGTATTTTCCATAATCCTTGATTAGAGACCCTTGGCCAGTGTTTGTTCCTCTGAGAGTAATGTGAGCTGCTCCTTTCACCCAAGGGCAGACATGCTGCCTTCCTAAATCTGCCTCAGAAATGAGAGAACAAGTGGAGGATGAGAGCACAGCCCTCTCTTCAGCAAAACTCTGGCCAACTCAAACATGCTGTTATTTCCTCTTTGCACTGACCTTGTGTCCTGCCTGTGTAGTATCCTTCTGCAGTAACAGGATCATTTGGAGCAGTGGTTTATATTCCCAGATGCTGCCTGCTGGGAACACTTCTCCCTTGCATAGTCTTTGCTTTATTCCCCCCAATCATGCAGCATGTTTCCCCTTCCTCTCAAGCTAACTGGAAGGTATAGGAGAGCATAACCATGAGTCCATCTTCCCATCCCAAGACCCACCCACTAGCTGCATGATCTGTGAGAGAAATATGGAGTTCATCACCTGGGCTGGGGAGAGACTTACTCTCCCATGCACCCACACAGCTAGTTGCATAGTCTTTTGAACAAGGTATATCTGTGCAACATATAAACTTAATGAACAAACCTCTGAAATGTTGATTCTCTTGTTGGAGGAGGTAGGCTTCTCTCACTATGTGCTCTGCTTGGCAGCACATGATATTCTGTATGCATGCTTATTTTGGCAGTGCACAAAAGGATGTGCACGTGCATATTGAAGACTCAAATCAAACGCCATGGCTTTAATTCTGGAGCAAGATGTTTTGTTTTACTAACAAAGCTTATGGGCATTTAATTACATTTTATTGTTTTGTAACAAATTACAGCATTGTAATACTTGGCAGAATTGTTAGAAAAAATATGAAATGGTAAAAAGACTATTTAGGGAGGGATGATTCAAGTTCCCATTTATTTTCAAATTTGAAAACAATTCAGCTTTTCTTTATAGTTCTCCAAGTCATCTACTCTCATAAATTTAGAAATGTGATCTAAATGTAGCTGTGAAGCAAGGAGGTATTTTCTGCTGGTTTATTCAAGAATGTCACCGTCCTTTTCAGCACAGGAAAATTAATTAGGGAGGCAGATTATAATAACGATAATAGGCAAAATAAAAGGAACAACCTAATTTAGAGATTTCAAGTTTATACAAGGAAGAATGACAGCTGAAGAAGAGCATGAATGAAGCACGAGGAATTCTAGTCCCCATCTCAAGCACTGGGAGCCCTCTGCAGCTGAAACGTCAATGGCAATAAGTGGTGGGTGTTCAGGGTGTTCCTCCCTCATAAGACTTAGACCAAGCTGGCACAGCACCAGGGTTTTCATTAAATTCATCTCCACAAAACCATGTCAGATCCTTTGGGGTGTCAACCCTCCTCCGCTGTGGTTCCCACTGCTCTCCCCATCCTCACTCCCTTCGTCTTTTGCCTTGACCTGCTCAGGCATAGGTGATTTCTGTAACACTTCCCCGGCTATTTCAGCAGAGTGGTACAGAGAGAAGATTCCAAGGAGATGAGCAAAAGGGACGTGGCCCCATTCCTCAGTCCCTGAGATTTGCTAAGCAGCAGTGGTCTCTCAAACTCTTCTGTTGTCTCTTACTGAGCATGTTCAAGGTCTGTTCAGTTGCCAGGTGGTTAACAGAGACAATGAAAGGCATTTCTGTTCCCCTCCGGATGTTCCCCTTCTGGCTGCTTCAGCTAACAGAATAAATTACTATTTCTTTTACTGCATAAGATTTTGAATGAATATGTAAATGGCTTCCAACATTTGCCCAGGTTCCTGAGTAAGGGGCTGTTAGGTCTAAATACTTGTTGCCTGAAAGGAGTAGAGCTTAGATCCAATACCCTCCGAGTATTTCATTCACAGTACACTCTCAAGTCTGTTAAATCTGACATGGGGTAGAAAAGATGATCAAAGCAATTTATTCGTTTCAGCACAGATACTCCTGGCTTGAGAATTTAGCTAAATCATTCATCTCCCACCTGCTCTTGGCTTCAGTCTTGCTCTTGGCAGAGCATATAGGGTGGTGTTTAAAGGTAATTGTCAGTGTTAGGAAGGCTGTCTGCCAGCACAGACCACTGTTTTGAGTGGCTGCATAGGACTTAAGCTTGTGCTATGGATTTTAATTAATTTTAGTTAATGCTTTGAAAGCTGGTCAACTAGCTTTTAATCTCTATATAAAATTCAGGAGGGTCATGAGGACTAAGAATCCATATGGAGCTCCTACACATGCCAGTATTGCCACCTCTGGAGCACTAGTTAAGTCAGGCTCAGATCTTTGAAGACATGTATGTGCTGCCCTGTTGCTCATATCTCTGGAAAATCAGTTCCTATCCATATTCAAAGATATGGTTCTGGATGCCTGGGCTGTCCAAGGGATGTCCAATAGGCCAGAGATGTCTATTTACATCTAGTGTACAGAAGCTGTAAGATTTTAAAAGTTATTTATCTATTTGACCACAAAAAAGGGTACAATAAACCTTATTTTGGTTGGGTTTTTTTGTTGGTTGGTTGTTGGTTTTTTTTTTCAGAGAAGTCTAATTTGAGAAGGAAAATTATATATACGTTGGTTAAAAGCTTGATATATTGTGGACAAAAAAAAGACTTTAATGATTTTCTATTCTAATCATGACCTTACACATTTGTGGGTACATTCCACAAAATACTGAAAACAAATGTTTTAGTACAAGATCCAGGATATGGAAATACTACAGCATTTTTCAGTCACAATTGTATTTTGCTAAATTTATTGAAATTTGTAATGATTTTAATGTAGACTTTGGAACATCTTGCCATTTCTAGTGTGTAGGGGTGTTTCAGAAAGTAGAAAGGAAGGATATTTCAGAAAGTAGAAAGCAAAGAACAGATTTTAGTTAATGCTTTGAAAGCTGGTCAACTAGCTTTTAATCTCTATATAAAATTCAGGAGGGTCATGAGGACTAAGAATCCATATGGAGCTCCTACACAAACTATATCTGATATTCTCCATCTATAAACCAGTTTATGGCAAGGATGGGAAAGAGGCAGTTTTCTTTCCAGTATGTGCATGGATAAAAATGATCCATTTTTATCTCTGACCTATGCTGATATCCTCTTTCTTATATGCAGGATGTAGGTGTCATTAAAAATAAACCATTCTAAATACAGAAAGCTTATAAAGTTCAGCTTTGTCTCCCCATCCCTAAAATAGTGTCCACTACAACTCAATCAAGGATGGACAAATTTCAATAATTACTGGAACAAGGAGAAAGCACAGAAGGAGTTAGATCCCAGAAAAAGCTTCATGTATCCTAAAGTGCTGGCTTGTCTATGTGCAGGGAAATGCCATCATCTTACAGGAGGAGAAAATTAAAATACTAGTTTTCAAGGATGCTGTACAGCTGAAATAACCATAAGCTTATAAAAGTTGATTTCTCCCATCTTATACTACACTGTGTGTTAAAGAATACATAGCCACAGCTACAAGATAGACTTGGTTTTTTACCTACAATAGTAAAAAATCTATCATCTCTAGCAATTTTCTGTCACCAACACAAGTTAGTGCTTAATATACCCCAGCCTTGCCTTCTGCAAGTTCTGTGCTGTTTGCATCTTCAGCCAGATAAAAGCAAAGAAAAAGTCAGTTGTGCCACAGGATGTCTAACGCCTACACTCGTTTTGTTGTTCAGATGGTAGATAACATAAGACAGAAGCCAGGTATCTCATTGTCACAATCACATGAATCTAGCAATCCCTATTCTTTAATATAATACAGAGGAAAGCATTATACATTGAATTGTTACAGTCGTAGATTATTCCATATGACTGACTGCAAACAAAGCCTAGTCTCAGCCTACTTCAGTCTGAGCTTCAAGGCTTCATAAGTTCCCTTTTTCTTCCCTTTTGTTTCTGTGTCAGAACTGTGTATACCAATCCATTTTTATCTCCAACATCTACAGTGACTGACCTGTGCAGATATCCTCCTAGCTCATGTGCAGGATGTAGGTGTCATAAAAATAAACCATTCTAAATACAGAAGGTCTATAAACCACATAGTGGGAACAATTCCCTTTCAACTCATTTATGGACTTTTTCTGAAATTGTTGGATGAAGTTTCAGCAATAGCAAAAAGATCCAATTTATTAACCCTTTGGTGCAGCAATGAACCCTGAAGCTGCCTGTACAGTAACATTGCTTCAACTGATATAATTCTCTGCTGGAGATAAGGCTAAGTCACAAATAGCCTCTTTGTTTACATTACTTTCAAAGCTAAATATGCAAAAATTTGCTTCAGGCTGGGTGTTCTTGCAGCAAAGAAAGGTCCTGCTTTGTCCCATGTGTTAATTCTGACTGGAAAGGAAAGACGTTTTCTGGCCATGCTGGCAAGTCTGTAGGGAATGTGATTTATCTTCTCCATCATGTTGCCTCAGCAAATAAGGAGCTCCAGGAAAGCAGGTTAAATAACTTTCTTACTAGTGCATAAGATAGTTCCAAAACATAGATATCTCTCTTATCTGATGAAGCCATGTGCCAGCTGCTACTTAGGATAAACTAAACTCCCAACAAGGATCACAGCTTGTATCATTACATTATCCATAAATTTCAGAATGAGATCTTAATCTACAATGAACTGCTGAGTCAGATGTTCCTTATCCTGAATAAAAGGAAAAAAGTTGTGGTAAATAAGGGCCAGATAGCAACAATGTAATTAGCCTTGTCAAGCCTAAGGTAATCTGCCACACAAAGTGCACATGACGCATTATTGGTAATTAACATTATGGTCCTGTGCATGACTCCCCTCCAGAGCACCTGCAGAAGGGACCTGCTCTTTCAAAGCATGATGTGTTCTGCAATGGACAGCTATGCTGCGTCCCACAGTGTGACCATGTGTAGGGGTCGAGGTCCTACACATTTTCTTTTTCACTTTTGTTCCCTTCATTGCTAATGGTACTAAAAAAGAATAATACTTTTATGCCAAAAATCGTTACTGTCCCAGTAATGTTACTGGATATTAACCATGAAACTGCATTACATAATCAAAATATTTCATAAATTAGTTGTTGTCATGGATCCGTTTGCAAAACAGTAGACATTCTTAGTAACAGAACTCCCACTTGATTAAAGGAAAATGTTAGGCAAAGATGGGACATAGAGTTGATGTCTGACAAAAAATTCTCAAATCCCCAGGCTTTCAATAAGTCTGCAGCCCCATTTGAACTTTCTCATTGGCACCCATCTCTAGCCTAAACATTTTGCTTTTTTAATAGTTATGTTACATAAAGGCTCAGGAGACAAATCCACCAAAAGTACATCCAATTGTTTTTCATTTTAATTACTTTAGTAGTCAAACAAAATATGTAGATACTCAGAACTTAAAATAAGCCAATTAAGCAAGCCTAGCAATACATTCAATGGTTAATCACTTTTTCTTGTAGCTGTAGAATGTTTCAGTAATATCTTCATCTATTGCAATACAGTACAATAGTGATTAAATAAATATTAAATAAGTTCCTCCACCATTTTACCAAAAGTCATGCCTTGTGTGCAAAGGTCTCCAGAAGATCTGGAGTCTGTTATCATCCATATTGCAAGTCTTCTGTTGGCCACGGAAGATGATGGCCAGAAGGTCTGAATCAGTGAAATACCCCTAAAGTAAACAGAATGATAATTACTTCCTCCAGCTATGAATTAACCTTGTGTTTTTGTATTGCATTTCTTCATCTGTGTTATAGGAAGAATAAGATTTCCTTAATCTGTTTTATCTATACAACTTCCAAACTGGGTAGGATAGGGAATTTGTCTTACTAAGTGTTTATACAACACTCAGCATAGTAAAATCTTTGCCTTGGTAATTTTTTCATAATAAGACTAGTAGAAATTGCAGCTAGGAAGATATTCGCATTCACAGGAAAAATATGAAATTTCAAGTATCTGTTTGTACCATAAATCAGTCAAATACAAGATTTTTTTTTTCCCTAGGAATAAGAACTGCAAAATGAGATTTTGTCTTCAGTTTTTTTCTTACATGTATTTAAGTGAGACATCTGGAAATCTGACAACTTTATGGAGAGGAAGATACACACCTCAGGAAGACAGAGCTGGGCACTTAGAAACTCTGCAGCAGCTTCTGTGAGATTACCAGCCTGAAAGCTTTTGGAGTTATATGCCTAGACCCTAAAACATTAGATTTAATAATGGACCACAGAACATTGCCTCAGAGATGCTACAATAAAAGCAATTTCTTTCTAAATCATCAAAATAGGTTACCTAAGAGTATTTAAACTTCCATTAAGTAACAACTTCTTATTAAATTATTTTCCAAAAAAGAATAATGTCCTCAAGATTCCTAAATGGCCACAATCAGTGAAATGATTTTATAAAGGTTATCTGTAATACACCACTGAAAATCCTAAAAACATAAGTCTCTTTCTGTATTTACATGGCACAAATTCTTCAGATAAGGTTAATGAGCAAATGGAAAGTCTGGCAGAGCTATTATTTTGGTGTGGGACTTGGCAATTAAATGCATCTATAAAAGTCTAATGTTTACTAATGAAGCAGGGGACAAATTAGGCACCAACTCACTATGTTTTTTTATCCAAGCTAAAATATTACCAAGCAGGATGTAGCTCCAAGGTGTCTGTGACATTCAGATTACCGTGCATCAGAATATCCTTGTGGTACACATAGCTGGTGTAAAAGTTACAGCTCAAGCACCCATGACTCCAGGTTTTCTGTCTGCTAATATGGTGCTCACAAGATTTCTACTCTAAGAAGTACTTTTGCTGATAAGTAGAAGTGAACTAGTCCACAATTTAGCATGATGTTTCAGTGGAGAAAAGATATTGAGGAATTAGATTAATTAAATGTAATTTAATGGGCCCACCAGGCAGCAATGGATCCTTGCAGCAAAGGAGGCCAACAGTATCCTGAGCTGAACTGAGAGGAGTGCTGCCTGCAGGTGGAGGTGATCCTTTCTCTCTGCTCAGCACTGGTGAGGCCACACCTGGAGTACTGTGTCCAGGTCTGGGCTCCACAGTACAAGAGAGACATGGACATACTGGAGAGAGTCCAGTGAAGGGCCACAAAGGTGGCTAAGGGACTGAAGCATCTCCTGTGAGGAAANCTAAGGGACTGAAGCATCTCCTGTGAGGAAAGGCTGAAAGAGCTCAGACTGTTCAGGCTGGAGAAGACTTGGTGGATTCTCATCAATGTGTACAAATAACTGAAAGGAGGGTGCAAAGATGCACCCTCCTCTTGAAGAAAAAGAAAAAAAAAGCACAAACAAGGTTACAACTGCATACTTGAAACAGATGTCATAGATGAGAACAAGGTGATCCATGAGATAACCCAAAGAAGATGCACCTCTTGAAAAAAGCCAGGCTCTTTTCAGTGG
>VZTL01042864.1:8922-23467 GCA_013400535.1 Scopus umbretta
CCTTGTCCTGAGTCACTATGACTTGATATCGTATCTGTTTTGGCCTCATGTATTTTCTGTGTAACCCCATTGCTACCCTGCAGGGATTGTCATCTTGGAGCAGTCTTAATGCAGTTCTGCTGGTAACTGCAGACAAATAAGAAAGCACTGCAGTGCCAAAATAATCCAATCTTTTCCTTGCCCAGTTGTTGTGGTAAAGCCCCTGTCTGCAACCTAGCACCACAGAGTAGCTCACTCACCCTCCCCCTCCGGTGGGATGGGGAGAGACTTGGAAGGGTAAAAGTGAGAAAACTCATGGATTGAGATAAGAACTGTTTAATAATTGAGATAAAATTATAACAATAATAACAGTAATAGTAATAAAAATTGTAATGAAAAAGAGAACAATGAGAAAGAGAGAAACAAAAGCCAGGGAGGGAAAAAAAAACAAGTGATGCCACTGCTCACCACCTGCCGACCAACACCCAGCCCGTCCCTGAGCAGTGATCGCTGCCCCCCAGCCAACTCCTCCCAGTTTCTATACCAAGCATGATGCCATATGGTATGGAATAGCCCTTGGGCCAGGTTGGGTCAGCTGTCCTGGCTGTGCCCCCTCCCAGCTTCTTGTGCCCCTGGCAGAGCACGGGAAGCTGAAAGAAAAGTCCTTGACTAGTGTAAGCACTATGTAGCAACAACTAAACCATCAGTGTGTTATCAGCATTATTCTCATCCTAAATCCAAAATGCAGCACTATGGCAGCTACAAGGAAGAAAATAACTCTATCCCAGCTGAAATCAGGACATCCACCTTCTCACAAAGCTTAAGTGCTCAGGTGCACCCATAATCTATCTGCCTACTGGGGCTTATTTAAGGACCAGCAAGATCAGAGCTTTTACCCTGCTTGGTTATCTTGCACATTCACTCCCTCAGATATTCAGGCACACACAATTATCCTCTGCCAGTCAGCATTCACAACTGAAGCTTTTTTTGTTATTGTAGTTGTTTTGGGTTGGGTTTTGTTTGCATCATAGTAGTATTTGTTTGCATCACAATAAGCTCTAAAAATCCCACTCATAATAGGGTAGGACAGCTCTTAATGGTAAGTCTTGTTCTTTTACCCCAAAAGCTCAGGATGCAAATACATATATCAGAGAACTGGGAAAAAGGAGGAGCTGAGGCAGAGTTTTTCAAGGACATGTCTGAACTCACATACAAAGTCTGTGTTTAACAGGAAATCAAAATCATTTCTGGTTTCAACAATGGTTTTACATACAAGCAGTTTATTTGCTGTGTTCCCACATCCACATTGAAGCTCACCTGAAATATTAATATATTTCTAACTGCCACCAAAATTCCTGGGGGCCACAAGTAAGATCATACATATAGGCATTGCTACCACAATAGACATTTGCTGTTCAAATTGCTTCTAGTGTGTTTCTCATTGTCAAGTGAAGTGGCATCGTAATTCAAACCATGATTACAGTCAAAATTCACTAGTTCGGCACATTGCATTAGCCTCTTAGGAAAGTAATGTGAGGTGAACAATTTAGGATGTTCCCCAAATTCAGCCATTCTCCATCATCAGCTACAGTCTCTCTTGAGTTCTGGTAGTTAGGAAAGGACTTTCCAGAGTGTGACTGTGTAGAGCGTACAGGGATGTAACATAGTCTTATGGATAAAATAGAAAAGAGGTTCTTTCCCCTCTGTATTGCTACTTTCCTGAGTAACCTCAAGCAAGGCATTTCTTCTAGGTGTTCCTCAGCTTTTCAGTATACACATTTGGAAAATACAGACATATACATATGAGCTTCTTTTCTAAAACCATCAACACACCAAAAAAAAAAAAAATCATCAATATAAAGTCATTTATCACTCACTAGTACAACTCTCTGGTCTGGAGAGAACTGGTCACAGCTTTTGTCTAGTGACTGCCAAGGCTGCTATATTTGGATGGAAGTATTTCTTTTGAGAGAAGCCCACAGTGTCTAAACATCATTTGTAATTCTTACCTCCCAGGTCACAGGTCCCTTCTTCTTACACGGCCCAGTAGGACCCGATGTCCCCAAATCAGTGCTGAACCCACATTACATCCTGTAGCATGTGAAAAACGCTCACTTCTAGAGCCACTTTTGAGGGGTACAAGAATTCATTTTTCTGGCAAATGACAGCAAAGCCAAGTAACACACACTAACTCTGTAAAAAGAATTTCTAAGAGGCACACTCACACTTAACTATGAGGTAAAAATGAGTTAAAGCATGCAGAATGCTATTTTCCTCTGTGTACCACATTTTCCTGCCCTACTTACCCAGTCCTTTTCTGACAGACAACTTTGTTATGCAAAACAAGTACCTTATTTTAGTCCTAGAGACCTCTGGCTTGGTCTAAGAATGTGCCTGAGGGATATGTGGGGCCAGCATGCCAATCACGCTGGAGTGACAAGAACATTGTTCATCTGTCAGACCACAGCATGTGGAGAAAAACAACATCAGTACCTTATATATGATTAATGTATTTCCACGCAGAGGTTACAGGATTTTGGTCAAAGCCTGTCCCCCTAGTGGGAAAGGAGAATTATCTGTCCTGACTGCTCAGCTGTAGCATGCAGCCCAGTATCCAAAGCATCCCAGCTCTTCCTCACATTTAACATAGTTATTTCACAATTGTACTGATGTGGAGAATGAGTATCTAGAATGGTGAGGGCAAATTCAGTCTGAGGAGAGGATTTGAATATTCAGTTCCAGTAAGTCTCCAGCTTAAAAGCTGTTCTTTGCAAAAAGAGCTGCACTTTCCAAGCTTCTTTCACAGATCATCATATCCATTTTACAGAAGAGGAAGCTGAGGAAAAAAGATTTTCATTCAGAGATATCTTATCAGTTCAGGTCTCTCTCTAATTTCTTTCTCAAAGACATGTATTTGGTTTGGGGTTTTTTTTTTTTCATCCTATAGGCAGAAAAATATGTCATTCAATTGCATTTATAGCTTCTTGATCTCCATTTCCCTTTCAAAATTTTTAGTATACAATAGCAAAAAGGAATAATTAGTTTTCTAAAAAGCCCACACACTTTCCATTGGATTGTAAATATCAATTACCCTTAAGACCAAATTTGACTACAGCATTCCTGTAGTGTTTGAATGAAAAATCTGGTTTTGCAAACCTATTCATCTGAAACTGTTTTTACAGATCACTGCTCACTTATGAACTGTGGAGAAGTACAGGTCCCAGTAAAATTGATAGAAATTATATTTGTTGCCTTTCATTCTTCTGTACATGACCTAAGTTAACCTGTTTTATGCCACACAGCACTCCCTATGCCACCTGTTAATAACTTTTGTAGAATTAGAAGATACAGATTACAGAAGAGATTATGAAAATGTCAGGAAAATATTAATTGCAGCATATTTCCCCATTTCTTAAATGAATAACAGTTATGTGAATGCACAGGGAATACTTATCCCATTTTAACTTCTGTGGTCCATGACTTTCATGGATATATCAGTTCCTTAGTACAGTTTTCTTCTTATAAATAAGTTGTGCTTGGGGGGCAGTCTCTCCCTCCCTCTCCCCAAGTTATACGTTGCCATAGTTACATTCAAATTTCATAAAGAGCAGTTTTTCCCCATCAATTATCTCTACAAAAGGACTAATGAAGAAAACAACATGTATTTCTTATCCTGTTGACCTTAACTAAAGAAAGGATCTCTGAATATCATTACTAAATCATGCAGAGCTCCAAATTTGCCTACAGCTTCTTGTAGTCAAAGAAAACAATGTTTACATCTACAACTTGACTGCATAATAACAAAAAAGAGAAAACATGAGCCAAACCAAAATAGAAAATAAATATATTAAAATATTATATTGCATTTTATTATATTATGTTATATTATATCAGATGTAATAATCTGTCAAGATAATATGAAAAAAAGGTTATATATTTCCTTTTTTTTCTCCAGATTTTGAAAGCACTCCAGCTAAGTAGAAACAGTATTTTAAAACCTCCATATTTACACTGGTTCTTAAAACAGCCAGTTAAAGAGTTAATATTAAATTTACCACAATGGCATAAACTCTTTATTATACAAAGGAGCGTGAAATGTAATTTCCTTGTGATGAACTGTAAAATAAATTTTCTGCCTGGCTTCAGACATTTTTATCCTGTTGATATTATTTGAATGACAATAAGTGAAACAATTGAGGTTTGTATTATGCACCATCATTTTATCACACAAGCAAAATGGATCTGGGTTTGAAGAAATTATAATGCTTCTTAATGTAACAGATGATCCATCAAAATTAAACAAGGAGTGGTAGAGGAGCTGAGGATGATAATAAATGCTTGAAATCTGTGATGCTTGGTTGTGTTAAATCAAGCAATTCACCCAAACTTTTAAAAGAACTAAATACCAATTTGTTTTTTTGTAGCTGTAGATACACATCAGTGTGCTGTTGTGTGATTGTGCTCTGCATCACTACAGACTTACTCTATTAAGACTACAAGTCTTTACAATAGAAGAGGAAAAAAATACAAGAAATGCCTGTTTAAAACTTCCTAGGCTAGCCTCATTTGACTAAAAATAGTCACTTGTACTAGTGCATTTTAGTGACAAAGTTACAAAGGAAAGCATAAGCCCCAGGTCACCTAGTTCCTAAGAAATCCTGGAGGAAAAGAAGTGTGAGAGCAGACTTGGGTGGAGACTGTTGTGGTGCAGTGGAACAAAGTGAAAATAAGTGGAAAAATGCCATGGGCAGGCCTGAAGCACAATTTTGCATTAATTTTATTTGAAAAACGTTTCTATGAAAAAGAATGTTAAAGCATGAAGTTGAAGTTTTCAGCTGTAAAGATGGCTGTATATGCCATTTCACTCCATTTTAAATGTGCATGAGGTGAGAGATTGCTTTAGTGCAAGATAAAAAGTCCCCTTCAGGACCTTGGGAGCAAGGGTCAGAGCCTAGAAAAGAGAAAGGCAGTCAAGGGATTGTTGTAACATCAAAGTGTTGTTCACGTTCTCCACCTCATCGTCCCACCAGGACATCTTTTTCTCTCAGCAGCAAAGTGTAGAGTTTGGATCAGTTCTTCAGTGGAACAAAACCAACTCTTCCTCTTCAACTGTCCTTGGGAAGGTTAGTTTGCAACAAGTAAAAAGAAGGCAAAAATAGTTTGAGGAATTATATGCAGTTTGAGCCTTCTGTAAAATGCTGGAAAGTTTGATTTGGAAACTGAGATGAAAATAGCACACTAAAGTTAATAGGTAACTGCTAAGCACATTTTTATCATATCAGGACTGAAAAATTTGAACACAGAGCAAAACAGGGAGGAAGAAGAGAAGAAAGAATATGTGTCTTTGATCATAATTTATTTTTTTTGGAAGCTAGAGGGTGTGTTCATTGTGTTATGGGAAATAGGGCCAGATCCATCAGCCTAACAGAGGCAAGGCTGCTGCAGCTTCATGCCCCAGCTCTGACCAGCAGCAAGATTCAGCATGCATTACCAGTGGACACATGCACAAAAACACATGTGCACAGCACATATATACACAGCCAGCCACATGGATCAGCACAGGCAAACACACAGAGCAGATACACAAATCCAGACAGATCCAGTAGCCTCATCCTGCTCCCTTCTCTGGCTGAGCAGGAAGGACATTTAATGGAGAACATGTATGTGTATACATAGATATAAGGTGTATTACCCCAGCAGATGGGCTCAGACACTGTTTACCCTGTAGCTATCCCTCAGTTTCAGTCTTGACGGGCTTCATGTCTGAACTGTGGGGCTGAGACTGGGAGGGGACCAGACAGGTTGTCCCTTCCTCTGAGTCCATAATTTGGGTTCCTGGTAGCCATTGTGCTTCTCTGCAGGCGTGCAGAGAGCTTTTATCACATAGCCTAGCATGTTGTGCCACACGGTATGAATAAGATATGACATTCACTTCTAAACTAAGTGATTCTTTTCTTTTCTTTTTCTTTTTCTTTTTTTTTTTTTTTCTCACAACAAGAAGCACAGGCACCAAAATTGGAGTAAAGCAGTAGGAACTGCAAAGTTTATTTTCTGTTGTTGCTGAATCATTCAGTTTTGATTAAACCTTTAGGTTCGTTTGCAGAATTAGCCATTTGCTCTCCAGTGATTGGGGATGGGTTTTTAAAGTGAATAAGGTGTGATGGATTGTAAAAGATTAGTTGTCCAGAAGGGTATTATAATCTTTTGTGCATCAGGTGCTGCTCCAAAGCTAGCTCAGAATGGTAACTGCTGATAGCAAGTCAATCAAAGTTCTCTGTGATAAAAATTGGAATTTCCAGTCTGTTTCTGGGCAGAAATCTACCTCAGCAGTTGTCCAGCACTAGCAGCCTTCACTGGCACCTGCGTGGTTCACAGATATGTGATCGGCCTCTTGTTCTTGCAGATGGAGGAGTCTCTGTGGGTATGCACAAGCATTGCAAAGAAGCAGCCTTGCAATAAATGACTGTGGAGCTTTCCTGGCTGTCATTAATGTGCCTCTCCCCAGCACATTCACAGTTGTAAAAAGCTGAAAATGCAGCAGAGAAAAAGCGGTAGCACAAGTGTACTATTCACTAAGAACTGAAACCATAATTATGCCTTGGTAGATGAACTAGCAATGGGAGTTGGCTGTTGCTGTGTTTGTGGAAGAGAACAAGGATGAAGTTCTAAGAAAATGAAGCATTGGGAAAGAAAGAAAAAATGTCACTGTACTGAGGGAGGAAATAATGCAAATCATTAATTCCTTATTTGTTCAAATATCTGAATGAACATCTGTCAGAAATTACTTCCTGAATTTCAAGATTAGACCACAAAAGCCACCTTTCATTATGGCACAAGTGTAGGCATTTTGATGCTTTTCCTGGCCGAAGAAGGTTTGGGTGAGGTTTTTTTGTTGTTTTTTTTTAAGAAATTGTTCATCTTATTTTCACTTTGCTGATCTTCTCTGACCTCTCTACTAACTCAAACCAGTAAGTGTGGCAGTTCTGAACATTCAAACTTTTGAATATCTGTCTTAACCAATAGTGCCTCGCTTCTAGACAGTTACTGAAACAGCTGAGGAAAACCTGCCCTGTGCACATTTGCATGAAAGATACTTTGTGCATGTCTTTTCAATTTTTCATATTTCATTGTAAAATATGTAATATATACATTGTATATATCATTAAATAGAGGTCATTTAGCAGTAATTAATTCAAACAGCTGGTAACTACCAAGAGGAATCATTCTTTGAATTAGCCATTATAATGGCTTCAACATAAAGAAAGATAAATTAGGACTTTCTTCATCAGCCACCTGTTTAGATAAGGGTTGAGAAAAATATTTCTGTTATCTTGAAAGGTCATGGAGGTGGTCATCAACAGTAGTTTAAGTCTGTCACCCACTCATACCTCATAATACAGATATTTACAAGTAAAAGTAAATGTCTAGCTCTTCTGATTTAGTGTATTAGGTAACAGCAGCTTTAAACTGCTTACCATACCTGCTTGTGCAGTTGAACCCGCATTATTAAAATGTTATGTGTCCCAAGTAAACTGGGGTATGGTATACAATGAAGGGGGTTACCTAAGTATCTGTGGAGTTATGCAATTTGAAAAGAGAGAGAAATAATCAAGATGCTGTTATGGGATGTTAGGAGCACGGCAACCTGCTCCAGCTGCTCCAGCCTGGGGCTACCACCTGCCCAGCCACTGGAGCCCAAGCCGGTGCCCCAGGGACATGGGGCCTCTGCCCAGGCTGTGGGACATGGCTGCTGCTTTCCTGGTTGCAGGTTCAAATGATAATGAAGCTGCGTAGCAAGTTGCCAGCTGGTCCGGCTCGATGCTCGCTGCACACACACAGCATTCACAAACTCATCCCAGCTGGTCCAGCTGGATGTTTCTAGTGAGCACATGCACACAACCTGCCGTGCACACTGGGACTGACGCTGATACACATGCTCGCCCCCAGCACAGGGCCTGTGAACTGCAGTCCTGCTCCTGCTGCCGGCATTGAGCTGCTCACTCACTTCACTCATGCTCGTCCCTCCAGTAGCTGTTTTTTGGGTCACATACCTTTCCCACCCCACAGCTGGAGGCTAAAGACCCCCACTCACTCCAGCAGCTGATGCTGAGACCCCACTCGCTGCTGTAGCTGACACCACAGGCCGGGGTACCCACATGTGGTCCGACTCCAGGAGCTGGCACCCCATCCCCTCCCTCACAGAGGTCTCACCAGTAGCCAGCACGTGGCTTTTACAGCACACACACACACACAGGGGCTAGAGAGTGGGACTACACAGAGAGCTAGTTAGGAAAACATTTAATATGAAGATATAAGAAGATGGGACAGGGCGTGGTAGTCAGGTGAAGGGCTCAGCCAGACACACATACTGACCCCAGTGATAATCCCCCTTTCCTCTGCCAGATTTAGCCTTTAACTATCAGAAAAAAAAAAAAAAAAAAAAAAAAAAAAAAAAAAAAAAAAAAACAAACAAACAAAAAAAAAACCAACACCAAAACAAAACCCAAACATGTTGTAAAACTTCTGTTATGCTGAATAACTATAAAAAATTTCAGTTATTATTGCTTACAGTGTGAATACAGGATAGACACTTTTTCTTTGGGGATTGCAGGTAGGGGGTGGACAAGACAGTTTTCCAGTACAGTCTTTGCAATGGTATAAATGACCACTTAGCATGTTACAAATGCAGATAGTTCTTTGGTTTTAATTATTTTCCCTTTTGCCCAAGCAAGTGTATGACATTTATACTGCTCTCCTCCTTGTTAGCACTGAGTCTTGTTTCAGAGTTTGTTTCCATCACTTGAAGGTACCATGGCAAATAAAATCAGGTCAGTAAAGAAAAAGGAGGAGCTTTACATCAACCAGGTCTGCTACCTTTTTACCTGGACTTGCAATCATGCTACTACACAAGCATAAGTTTCTCCCAGTGCCAGTGATCCAACATCAGGCAGTGGATTTCTAGCTACTCTGGTATATTACCTGAAAACTGTGCATCTGCAGAACTACACATCAAAGTTAATCCATACATGAAGTGGAAAAAAACTATTAAGTAGGAAAAATAATGAAGACAAAAGTGCTCCCTGTTGCACAAAGCAAATATGTTTATTACATAGGGAGTTCAGTATTGTATGTTTTGCAAGCTTACCCACTGCGGGGGGTGGAGGTGGGGAGGAGAGAGAGAGATTGTGGGGGTGTGCTTATTGCTTATTTCTGCACTGAAGTGGGAATAACAAAAATTAATAGTTAACATACTGCTCTAATTTCCATAAATTTTCCAATACACCTTCATTTCTCACCAACTAGCAAATTTACAGTGAAAATACAGAAAGCTGACATCCACTTTAGAAAAAAAAGGTGTATGTCCCAGTTAAAGGAGCTGAGCATCCTATCAACAATTGTGAATTTCACAGTTTCCATTAAACTCTGCAGGAGCAGGACTAGGAACGTTCAATCAGTTTTCTCTGTGACACTTTCTTTACTTCAGGTGTCAGTACTAAGTAGGCAGATATATTAAAGAAATAGAATTTAAAAGAGCTTCAGATTGGATTACTAATTTCTTTATCACACCTGGAGGAAATAAATTTTAAATCCTTTTTTTAACACACAATATATAAATACAGAAGCACACAAGTTGTCTCAGAAGTCAAAAACAGCTTGCTGTAATATTATCACAGTGTTGTAGTTGCACCTGAAATATTCTAGATAATAATGAATAAAAGTTTGTAAGGAGAGATAACAGCTGAGTGTCCTGGTTGCAGCTAGAATAAAGTTAATTTTCTTCCTAGCAACTGTTATAGTACTGTGGTTTGGATCTAGTATGAGAATAATGTTGATAACACACTGATGTTTGCATTGTTGCTAAGCAGTGCTGACATTAAGTCAAGGACTTTTCAGCTTCTCATACTGCCCTTCCAGCAAGGAGGCTGGAGGTGCACAAGAAGCTGGGAGGGGACACGGCTGGGACAGCTGACCGCAATTGAACAAAGGGATATTCCGTACCATATGAAGTCATGCTCAGCAATATAAAGCTGGGAGAAGAAGAAGGAAGGGGAGGGCATTTGGAGTTACAACGTTTTGTCTTCCAAAGTAACCATTTTGCATCACAGAGCCCTGCTTTCCTGGAGATGGCTGAATGCTTGCCTGCTGATGGGAAGTAGTGAATGAATTCCTTGTTTTGCTTTGCGTGTGTGAGTGGCTTTTCCTTTATCTATTAAATTGTCTTTAACTCAACCCATGAGTTTTCTCACTTCTACTCTTCTGATTGTCTCCCCCAACCCATTGCGGGGGGAGTGAGCAAACAGCTGTGTTGCTTAGTTGCTGGCTAGGATTAAACCACAACACTGGGAAATAAAGAAAATCACAAAGAATGGGAACTTTTGAGACGGAATTGACTATATAGCTGAAAAATTAGAAAAAAACAGTTCTTCTTCTGGTAGATGAACCTTAACTACAGCAAGGCACTTACATCCCAGAGTATCCTCTCTGTGGGAACCAGCTGTGACACTTAAAAATTCATATCCTAGCTTATTCTTCACAAACATACCCATGTAGATAAGCCCTGAGGTTACTTTAACAAAGCCAGAGTAAATTCTCTGTTTAGAAAAAGGCCTAAAGCATACAAATGAAAGAACAGATTTTCAAGCATCCAGCTGCTCCTGTTGTAAACAACAAATGCTGTTTTTTTCCAAATCCAGATAATGAGAATTTCAAAGGCTCCCAATAACTTCATGTTCTATCAGCAGCGGCTGGTCTCATCTGATCTACACTAATCTTAACAAATATGTCCTTTTCACTTGCCTATGCAGTATGAAGTTATGACATTTTTTGTAGAATGTCCCAAGGCCATGGAAGTATGAAAACTGAACAATATTAATCATATTTGGGAAAAATAGTGTTCTTTCTTTAAAATTAAAAAGTAGGAAATATAAATATTCTCAAACACTAAACACAGAATACTTCATTTGCAGTGCACTGTATTTAACTCAGCAGGTTACAACTATGATAATTTCCATCTGACATTGTAGAAGAAAACTACTTAGTGCAGATAGAAATATTGGATATGAAAATGAGTGATAAGAAAAAATGCCTAAGGTGGGTTATTTTTCTAAGTTTGTTCAAGTTTTTGCTATCAACAGAGCTGCAGAAGAAATTATCAGAAGGCTTATAGAAAAGTTATTACACTATTTGTGCTCCAATATTAAATAGAAGTACAGTACAGAAAGCTGGATACAGAAAGCTTGGTGGAAAAATTTTAGGAAAAGTCTCCACTAATGAAAGGAGCACATGCTTAGCTTCCAAGAATAAAGGGAAACCTTACACAGTGAAAATGGCTCTGATTTCTGCTAGAAGAGAGAAAGGAGTCTGGCAAAGTCAGAGCAGATGTCAGTTGTCTTTTATTTTGTGTTTAAAACTGTCTAGCAAGTGCCTGATGACAGCAAATGTTTTATTCCTCCCAACAAGAAATTTTGGCATAACCCTTTTGCTTCAGCTATCAGGCTGCAGCCCATGTGTCAAGTAGAACATTTGTTCAAGGCAACGTGCATACAGTCTAGGTCACTAATGCCCTGATTAGCCACAGCTTTACCCCATTCATAAGCAGTTCTCTTAAAGCATCTCCTGCCTTTTGGTGATAATAGGATTTCTGTCATGCACATTCTTACTGCTTTAGTAGAAGTAAACCCAAAGATCTTGCTTTGCACTTCTGAACCATTAGTCTTATTGCATAACTTGACTTGTGATTCAATCCCATGCTATTTGACAGTTTTGCTATGTATATAATTAGACATTAATTGTAACAATTGAACTACTGAAGTCTAAAATACCTAACTACTAGAGAAAGTTAGAGCTCTAATAGAAATGTTACACAGCAAATAAAAAACAAGCACAGCACATAAATTTAAAAAGTTACTTAAATTGTGAATCTCAATATCTAATTATCCACTGTGAAACTGAAGTGCAGGACAAGAGAATTCAATTACATCAAAATAAATGCGATTTCTAGTAGAATGCTAATGACCACTCTGTTTCTTGACAGCACACTCTGACAGCACCATACATACAACTTCATGCTAATGAAGCAGTGTTTATTACCATTATTCTATGTCAGCTTTCTTGTTAAGTAAGTGCTATGTCTAAATAAAAAATTAATGTTTTATTGAACAAAAGAGAATTTAGTGACACTAGCCATTTGCCCTAATCTCAACATCAGAGAAAACTAATCTAATCTAATCTAGTCTAGTCTAATCCAGGGTAAAGTATAAACTAATCATATTCTAAGTGGTGTGGAGGTGTTCCAGTTAATTAATTTCTTGTGTTTGTTTAGGTAATTAAAAAGAAGTCTACAATTTATACTGGTGATAAGCAGTGTGCTCTTCAGTACTTCTGAAATTCAAACTGGCGAGTATTGTTTGTCTAGCTCCATACAGATTTTCTTCTCCAAAATAGATGGTTATGAAAGTCAGAAGAAGAGTCCCAGAAGAAAGAATTGCAGAACATCGGATCATCAGCATGTCAAATCTTTCTAGTGCTAGTAGCAGGTAAGCAACACTGGCAATATATTAAGAATGTTAATATAATATGGAACATTAACACATTCTATATAGTTTTATCATTTTCTGGTTTATGATTACAAATCAGTGCCAGATAGATGCAAAAAGCCTGCCATAAACTTTAATCCCAACCTGAATGTCTCTGTCTTTCTAAATTACACCAGTCCACCCTAGGCCACTCCTTCTAAAAATTGTAATTAATTGTGTTGGTGAAAACACAGAAATAACATTTTTCACTGTAGGTACATAAATTGACACTGCACAAGGGGTATGCTTTTCCTTAGTAGAAATGTGATCCTCACTTATGACATTTACTGTCATAGAATGATAAGGTTGAAATCTAGCCTGTCTCTTTGCACAAGACAAACTCAGCAATACTGATTTAATTCATAGCAGAAGTTTGTCCAAGTTATGGTTAAAGAAACTATCATCCTCAGACGACTTATTTGAGTGCTTTATTATCTGCCATTAGGAAAGATGTCCAAATGCACAACTAGTTCTTTTTTTCTGCAGCTGATAATTCTTGTCCTACCCTTCATGTGCATGAAAGACAAACCATTTCTGCTTGAGGCAATTCTTCTCAATCAGTGAAGTATCTATGTTTCCACTCTTCTTTAGATGCAAAGTGTTCAGTTTTTTCTTCTAGGTCATATTGACTGTACATCTGAAAAATATTCTTATCCCCTGGATTCTCTTATCTGGATCATAACTTTCTTGGAGAGCAACACCTAAAACTGGGTGCTTTATATCATGCGGCAATTTACTAATTCAGCTCCTTCTGCTTAGATGTACCACAATGGCATATTCCAGCTTTCTGGAAAATAAGCCTTTTCCACACCATGCTTTTTTTTAATACAGGAATAAGGATATGAGGTTACTAGTAGAAGTCCAGCGTGACTGAGATTTGTTAAGGAAAATAGGAAGGGAACAGAAAAAGATAATGAGCATCGTTTTATTTTTCCTTTAAGAAGTAAGGACTTCCTCATGAGCATTGCAAGCTGAATGAAAATGTTTTGGGTTTTTTTTCAACAGAATGTAAACATTATTAGGACAATTTTCTAATACACACTTAAACATACTTTCATTCATTCTAAGAGGAATCTTTTCTGCTGCAAAAGGGAAGTATTGGAACTTAAGGAATGAAGACTTTAGAAAAGGAATAACTTAGTGGCAGATTGCAGACAAAAAATCTCATTGCAGGTAAAAGTAAGCAATTGGATTCATGAGAATGATGTTACACAACTATACTCCAAACTAGTTTCGTGGAAAATTAGAGAAAATTTCATATTATTTCAATGACTTACTGTTTTCTGCCTGCAGTTTTACTCAGAGTTAACCATGGCTGGGGTGGAGGGAGGGGAAATATTTGGAAGATTCAACTGTCCCATTTTAAATAACAGTTCCAACGAAAGTGCCAAAGGTTTCTAATAGTCTACTAGCCAGCCTTCTCAATATCAAGCAGCAGCTAATATGAATATAATTTCTGTAGCTACCTTTGCATGCAGCAAAATTGTTAACTCTTTAATACATATATTGCAATTTGGACTATTCTATGGTTGGCGCCAAGTTAACTGGACACCTAAAATAGATTATAATAAATTATTTAAAAAATCATTAGGCTATGGAATGGGTATTCATTGATATTTCACTTTGGTCCTTAACTGTTTTATGGACAATTAGAGCATGATACAATAAATCAATACAAATAAGATATAATTACAATTCCTACTCAGATTTTTCCCCCAATATCAGGAAGATCAACTGAGGTCTGAATAATAAAAAAGAATGCAGTGAGAGATCCTAAATATTATTTTCTTGTCAGTAATAGAAAGCTCAGGAGAAATAAATGGACTTTGTTCAAATTACTACTTTGGCTGAAATGATTTGCTTAGTTCTCATTAGGTATGTAAAAATGATCATCAATATTTTGGCAGTTAAGACAAGTGTAATAAAGAGGCACAATTTACTTTTTTGCATCCAGTCTCCACAAAGATTGTCAGAAACCCACAGCCCCAAAA
>VZTL01042865.1:0-53210 GCA_013400535.1 Scopus umbretta
CCATCCCTGGAGACATTCAAGATGAGGCTAAATGGGACTCTAAGTTACCTGATCTTCTAGTTGAAGATGTCCCTGCTCATTGCAGGGGGATTGGACTAGATGACCTTTAAGGGTCCCTTCCAACCCAAACTATTCTATGGTTCTGTGATTCTATGATTCTACTGTCACCTGCCAAAGAGTCATAGGGACTGGTCTTTAGGCAAGGAGATATATTTTTGAAATTACATGATCAGAAGGTGGAAAAAATAGTAGAAGGAGAAATATCACATGGCTGGCAAGAGTTTAACAGTAAGAAATGTGAGAAGTTGAAAAATAAGTGGATAAGGGGGAATGAAAGACATAATTTTGGTGCATACAGTAGTGAGGTTAGCAACAGGCTAAACAGAATGTAGATAGGCAGCTTGGCTAGATTAGTTAGGAATGACTGAAGCATTTGTGTATCAACATAATAAGCTTGGGCAAGCAAAAGCAGGATTTGAATTCATGGTGCAGGACAGATCTTTGAAAATACTACGACAATTTTTGCATGAACAATACTGTCTGGTCTTGCAAGTTATGTTGCTTGAGAAAATATTTTTCTGGATATGGTCCTATATAAACAATAAAGAGCAAGGGAAGCTACTATTTAATGAGTGGTACAAAGATTTGCAATAATCTACTCATGGACATAAAATGAAATCAGTAATTTGCCTAAATCTACAGTAGAGACAATAATGTTGAGACAGCACAGCTGTTTGGAATGAGATTGTGGAAATAAAAATTTTTACTTGGGAGACAGAGCTAAATTGAGAGTCTTACCTATGCAGACAGAGGAAATTGCATAGTCTCTACCCCTACTGGGAATAACTGATACATAGAAGAACAGATCCAGGAGCAAGAACTTTAAGAAAGATTCAGGTGGTATTGTATGTCCGAAGAGTAGGAAAGGTTGTACCTATATTTAAGAAGAAGGAAAAATGAGGTAAGGACACAAAAATATCTCTTTCTCTTACATCAGCAGTAGGTGAGACATTAGAATAAGTACAGAGGAAAGAATATTTAAAGACATGGAGGTAAATAGAAAAAGAGAAAGAGTGCAGCTTATGTGAATTGATGGTAGATTATGTCAGACTAACTGGATATTTTCTTTTATGGTATAATTGATGTTTTACCGAAGCCCAGAAATGCATTTCCTCCCTTCCTATAATGAAAGCATAGAATGGAAGTTTTCAATGGGACTTTACAAAATAAGTATGAAAAGGGGAATTTCAGATCTGGTAGGGAACACCTAAAGGATACTTTAGTGACGAGTGTTGCTAAGGGAAGTTTACAGCTAAATGGTGGATATACTCAGAGTTCTTCAGTTATCATTCTTGAGAACAACTGCATTTAGCTTTTTCATTAACAGCCTTGCCACAGAAAATAACAGAAATATTGCTGAGGTTGCACATAGTTGCTAATGACATACAGCTGGGAGGCACTGTCAATACAGAGAAAGACTGAAGTAGCTTGAGTAGACCTGAAGACTGAAAAAACAATCATGTTAAGCACAGGGAATAGGAGGGAGCAGAGAGGACAAACCTGGAGTGTAAACTTGGAAGTAGGGTTAGTGCTTCCAGCTCCGAGTAATTTATACGTATCTTATAATTAACACCAGTAGAGCCCAGCACTCTTCATTTTCCCAAAACACCTAGGCTAACAATCTTTGATAAACCTCATGTGCAATTGTTCTGCAACATTTTGTCTTCTTTTTCTTCTTTTCCTTTATCCTTCCCATTCATCCCCTTTGCACACTAGTGCACACTAGGCAGCACACTGCTGCCTATTTCTGATGCCCTGTGTCAAAGTAGAATCTTGAAAAAAAATCTTTCTGTAAATATTAAAAAATACCATTTTTCATTTAAAAAAATATCCGGTTGAACTGCATTCCTCACCACTGCAAGTGTATGCTCTCTGTGCTCTGCTACTGAAAGATACAGGCTTGAGCGGCCAGCATGCCCCAAAGCGCAAGCTCTGTCCAGTCAGATAGAGAAGATAATTAGGATAATCTGTATGCACATGGTTCATGATCATCTCTTCTTCTCAAGTAAAAAGTATCAGAAAATTTGGTTTGATTTTTAAAGAATGTAATGAGGTTTAGTTCTAATCTGACAGGAATGACATTGTTGGCATTCAGCTGACTCGTCAGAGAGTAATCACTCTGCAGGGCAGTTTGGGAGCTTCTGGAATAGCTCAAGTCTTTGGTCCTGACCATGGTAATTTCATGTCATACACTTAAAACAGACTACCTGACTCACTACATGACTAATTACCACCTGACGAACATGTACATAATGATTTCAGGAATTAAGCTATTTCTCCACATCACGTGCTTAAAGCAAATTATGCCTTACTTGCTGTCATGAATAACTGTAAAATGTCTTGCATGTTTGCTACAGTACAGGTGCTTGAAAACCCTGCTAATCAGATACAACAATGTTTGCATGCTTAGCTTCACAGTAAGGCCATGTTTGTATGCACCATTAAACTGGAAGGGATTCTGTATCACACAACCCAATTAGGTGAGACACACACCTTAATAGCACGTTTAATTTGTGCTATTGTGCTTGTTAAGCTGCTCTCCTACACTAGCAGCCTGAATCTATTGAAAATTATGCATCAGCTATGCATGTGTTTATGTCCGTATGTGCATATATATTTATATCTCCGTAAAAATATCACTGCGATGTACTACTTTCAGACAGTTCCATAAATTCTCAGAATACATTTACAGTGAGGAATAAATTGAACTGTAAAACACAACCAAATTACTATGCACTGCATGAAGTATTGACTGAGAAATTCAGCTACTCGAGGAACAGTAGTTTATGAAGCAAAACAGCAGTAATTGTTCTGCTTCACTGAGCAAAACTCTGCATGCTTTACTCCTATATATTTTTTTTCATCTCAGTGGGATGTCTTGTGTGAAAAAGATTGAGAAGTATTTGGTGTATTATTTCATTTGATTCAGGTAGATTAGCAGATCCTTCCAGTGTGACTTCCTGTGGCTATGAAGATGGAGACCTCCTGTGCATATCTGTAAGAAGCTGGTGGTCCTGTAAGTATACGCTGTTACACTGTTCTTCTCCAAAACATGATTAGTGTCCCAGAAAGAAATTTAGAATATTTCTTCCCCTTGGACTTCTGTATTACAAAGTAATTCCAGTGCAACATAATTCTCCATTGAAAAATTGCAGCAAGACACCTAAATGTGAGTAAATGAAAGTTAATTTACTTGGATAACTTATTTGAAGAAGGAAAAAATGTAAATTTACAGCCTTAAAAATGTTTACACTGAAAAAATTAATGTAGAAACACCATGACAGGTATCTATATTGATAGGTATTTGTAGAAATTATAGTTTTCAATTCCTCCAAGAGTGTATTTGTTCAGTTCAGATGCTAATATTTCAAACTAGAACTTAGTGTGAAAATGTCAAGCAGGAATCTTTGTGGTTCTTCCATCACCTTCAGTAATGCAAATCTGGCACGACTTTTCAGCCTTCAGTTACACCTCCACAACTTCACTGTGGTCAGTAGAATGAAATAAAGGGAGACTTGGTGTCCACAATACCCAGATAACTTCATTACCTTCATTGCATTGACAACATTTAACCAGCAGGCTTTTAAGTACCCAACTGAAACTCAGTTAATACTTTGACCTGGTATATATGACCTGTCAGACAATTTCTGTTCCCTTTAATATTGGCTTTGGAGTTCTAATAGGCTGAAATTATTGGTGGGGGGAAGTTTCATTACTCCAATAAGTAGCAACAAACTGAAGACAGAAGTGTAAAGATCTGAATTTCCAATGTCCATGCCACTGACATTTTCAATGTTTTCCTCAGTCTCTTTAAAAATACACATCCTGATAATTCAGTCTTCCCAAAAATGAAAACATCCAAAACTCCTGGATACTTTTCATAATTCAGGCCAGTCATATGTTACCCTGTTGAACTGGAGGGATCAAGTTAATACACAGTTTCTCTTAGCCTGAGAGACACAAGAATTTCATTTGTAAAAATATATATCATAGGTGTAACAGGAGAATGGGTCTACCCATTACACCTAAGCAAATATGCATTGCAGGAAGCAATGTCATCTCAGTTATGATGGTATCAAATTTGGAACCACCTTTGCATTAGGCAGTGCAGAGGAAAGACAAAGTGACAAACTCTGCTGAAGGACCAGCTGTGAGCTAACTCAGCCATATGTGCTATTGGCATTACTCCTGGTAAATGTGGCAGAGCACCTCATCCTTCTGTGGGACATAAGGGTAGGTCCACTGCTGGGATCATGGGAGAAATAATAGTGTGTGAAACAGGATAATATAATCAGGTTTTTACACAGAAAGGAAAAAGCAGTTTTATCCACTCCTAGCTAAGAGCTTTGCAGAAGAGGAAAGGAAATGATCCGGATTGCCGCATGCAACTCAAGGGTATCCATTTATTGTTGCACAGGGCAGCCCAGTGAGTAACGTTTGTAGCATCAATAGAAAAAGCACCGATACTACAGTGCTCACTGTCTCAAGTGCAAGAACATGTGTAGCTTGTTTCCCTCTGGTATTTTCATAGTCAGTGTCTATATGGAAATAGACTCCTCAAACAACAATGTGTACCTAGATTTCCACTGGGTTCATCTTACAAGGCAATTTTTTTCTAAGCCCATGAAAAACCACAAACAACAGTTAAATTTTCTCATTTATAAAACAATTATTTGTTTCATTAACTAATTTGCCTACAACCAAACTGAGTAACATATTCCAACCAGTCCAATAGAATCCCCCAAATGATGTTTTTGTTTCCATTATTCAAAAGCTGAATGAACACATTATTTTAAAAACCCTAAAATTTATTTTTTATCTGGTCTGGGTCAAAGGCAGTATTTTTAGACTCCTTTTTTTTTTCCTGAAACTGGAACTCTGACTCTTTTGGAAAGTTTATCTTCTATTTTTTCAGAAACAGAACTGACAGATAGGATGGGGGCTGGGAAGACAAGCCTGACCAATAGATTACAATCACTACTTGTATCTAAAGGCAATAAAATGATGGAAATTTTTTTTTTTTTTTAAGGACATAAAAGGCCTTGTAAGTCCTCCAGTTTAAATATTCTTTCCCTTCCTGGGGAAAGGAAAGCCTCACATTCTTTTTCCTCTAGCACTTTTCCCCTCCATCACTTCTCTCCCTCACTCCCTCAGCTTCCCTGCTGTCCTGTCACAAGTCCCCTTTCCACCAGACCTGCTGGCAGGCCTGCAGCAAGCAGCTCTGTCCCTTCCCTGCCACATGAGCGCTTTCTTGTAGAGGCCCTTGGAGTGAAGCTTCTGGCTGTAAGCCGCCAGTTAAATGTGTGTATCTTCAAGTGATCAAAGACATAAGCATAGAGTAAGTTTCAAATGTAGATTTAGAATAAAATCAAAACTCACTGTGATACTCACTCCAACTACTAAGTTCAGTTTCATGTCTCTGTGGGTAACTAGCACTAGATGCTCCGTGGGAAGGTGTCCCATGCAGTGACAAGTAAGAAGGGTTATTGCATAGCCCTGTGCAAGCAGGGGACCTTCCTGGAACAGAAACCACCACCTTTACTTAGTGTTTGCATTCCTGCTCTTCACTTCTAAACAGTGCATGCTTGCATGATACCAATTTTGTTGCCTCCAGAAAACATACAAACTCAGCTTTGATTTTTTTGCAAAAAAAAGTCTTTCAGACTGCACAGAAACATCTTTTACATCTTACATCTGAGGAAGTAAGCGATTTTGGCTGGCCTTCAGAGCAGCCCTCTCTGGCATGAATAGTCGTATGAAGCCAGGAATGAGCTTAAACCAGAAACTCACATTTAGTACTCCCCAAGATGTAAGACACTTCCTGCTTAAGAAGTTCAGTCCTTTTTGCCTAGAATAATATTCAGTATAGTCCTTTCCTGCATTGTTTTCTGCACTCCGAGTCTTCGAAGCAGGTATAAATATGCAATATATGCAAGCCCATTTAAAAGAACGTAAGTACTTTCCGATGTGGAATCCAGGTTTCAACAAGTCTCATGAAAACAGCGAACAAGAAGCAAGGTCCAGCTTAGCAATGACTCCCAGTACAACACTGTCTTCTCATCACTTGGGACTTTTGCTTTGCTCGTCTGACTGGCCACACATTTCCTCCTGAATTCCCAGCTGGGCCCACATACAGGCAGTGGAACAATGGTTTCCCATGAGTAGGACAGAGATACATGGTAGGTGGTCAAGTTTTGACAATTTTGGTCCTCACCACCAGGACTGTGTGCAAAATACCTAGGCGGTCTGAGCCCTGAGACCAAGCATGAGCAAATGACTTCTCAGCGCAACGGCTCAGGAGTACCCACGCAAGAGGGAGAACAGCTGGTCTCCAGGCTCTCCTTCACTGAAAGTTATTAAACTTTATTTCTACAAAAAGGACACAGTTAAGAGGATCATTTAAAATCCTTCTTTCAAATGAGGAATATCAAATTGCCCTAATGGGCACTCTTACTGGAGATTTGGTCCAGCACAGGTGAGAACTGAACCTGGGTTTCCTACATGCTGGGTCTGACTGCTCCAACTTATGAATCAGACCGAAGGACAAGAGGAAATGGCCTCAAGTTGCACCAGGGGAGGGTTAGATTGGATATTAGGAAAAATTTCTTTATTGAAAGAGTGGTAAAGCATTGGAACAGGCTGCCCAGAGAGGTGGTGGAATCACCGTCCCTGGAGGTGTTCAAACAACATGTAGATGTGGCACTTTGGAACATGGTTTAGTAGGCGTGTCAGGTGGTGTCAGCCTGATGGTTGGACTAGATGATCTCAGAGGTCTTTTCCAACCTTAATGATTCCATGATTCTGTGATTCTAAGCCATCATCCTAAAATAAATCTAAAACAAACTGAGGTCATTTCTAAGAAGTTTTTGGTGAACAAAACCTTTTTTAAAGCAAAATTAGTATTTTCCAGTAAAATATCACTAGTATTTGCCTTCTCCTTTCTTATACAACCAGGATGTAAGAGGGTTTTTTAATGAAAACAATCATAGAAATCATATTCATGGCGTACCCCTTATTCTTTCTGTACTCAGTTTGCAACAAATATTTGAAAGACTTTTGACGTCCCATCCATGACAACCTATAAATATCTTTTTTCAGTTGTTTGTCCTTTCCTGCAAAGTATAGCACATTGTCAGCTCATGCAAGGCTATTAAAGGACAATACATAAATGAATATTACAAATCATATCTAAATCAGTATCATCGTTAATGCATTTCAGTACATATGTCCCACTGCTGAACTCAGTTGTGTCAGTGGCAATTTGAAAAGGTTTATTTGGTATGGGAGAGTTTTCATTTTTCTATGCAGGAATTTTTCATTTGCTTGTGGTTAACACCTCCACCTTTTTAATTATTGTTACAGGTATGAACTACTACCTGGCTATCATACCCTTTCTGGGGGCAGTGGAGGCTGGCCTCTTTGGACAGCTGCAGTACGAGATAGAAATATTGCCACCAGAGGAGCAAAGAGCTGATTTCTGTTACAGCGTTGCTGACTGCAGGTCTCGCGTTCCCAAGCTCATGGATGAGTGGAAGGCCTATTTTGAAGTAAATAATTTTACATTTTTTTTCATATTTTGTAGGAAATGATACCAGAATATTACTTTTAAAAACTATTATTACTGTTATTTGTAAGATTCAGAGAGCTTGGTTTGCTTTCAATAACAGCTTGATATAAAAGTAGCAAGCATAAAAAATGAAAAGCATGACATAAAGTGAGTCAGAGATAAGAAGGTCAGGATTTTTACAGGTTATGGATTTTTTTCCTTCCTTTGAGGTAATTCTGTATTTTATACTCTGTCCCAAGAAACTGTTTTGTTAACAGTTATATTTATATTCTTGCTCTACTGCTTATCTTAGCAATGCAAAATAAGCATGCAAGATAGAACACTACCCCTGAGAAATGGCCTTGCATTGGTTTTATATGGTTCATTTATTCCTTTAAGCATCTAAAAAACTGAAAATGCTGAAACATCATTCAGAAGGACACCTATTTATGCAAGTAGGTATTATCTTTCCTCCTCATTCAGCTGCTCCCTAATCCCAAAGATGACAATATTTCTTAATTCATAGATTCAATAACTATTTTTATAGCTAGACTTCTATGTTCAACATTTTTGTTGGTAGTCAAATAATTGATAATGATCAGAAAATTTAAACCAAAAGTCCCTCTTGGCAACTGTGAGTGAAGGTGGAGGTTTTAGGTGTAAGACTGGATTTGTTTTCTTAAGATTATTTTTCCTAAGCAGTATGTTTCAGAAGTTATTATAAAAGATCTACTCCTCAAATAACCATAATAATAACCATTAAGAAAAAACTTTCTTATTTTCTGAAAATCTCCAGAAAGTTGTGGCCAAAAGGATATGAACAAGTTTTCAAGGAACCCAATATTTCAGCACGAAAGCTTCCATGGCACTCAGATACAAAAGTCCAATGAATTAATGTGGCAGAATACCTAGATTATGTGGGTAAAACCCTCACTGTTGAAGTAAAAGAATGGCAACTCCAGTTAACTTCAGTGGGGATATGTATTCACTTTATAAATCTGTATTAATGATCTTTTTCTCCCAATGTCAGACATCATAGTTACTTAGAAAGCAGCACATTCTAACTGCTCAAAAGCAGTTTCCCTTAGCTTGCAAACTTACTATTTTGTGAAGGTATGTGCATAAGTCTGAAAAATTCATTGGGTTTAAACCACAACCCCATTTCTTGTCCTTTTTCCCTCCCTGTTGCTGCAGTATCTGTTGTCTAGAGAGCATCAAGCCGTGAGCCCTGCAACCTTCTCCTCCTTCAAATTGGATGATGCCCTCCATCTCATGTGGAGGGCACACGTCTCCTCCATTGCTTATGCACTGCCCAAGTTCCAGGACAGGTATGGGTACAAGCGAGGTGGCTGAGGGGGATGTTCCCACCTGCAGGCCTCTTTGGAAGGATAGTATCTGAACAAAGTCTGCATGAGCTTTCCTGCTTTAGGCCTCTACTCTTCAGGCTCTGCTCTTACTTCCACTCTCTTGGAGCATGGGATGACCAGCAAAAGATGGCTGACCACATTGCAATAGGTGGTCAGGCTGTGGGCTTAACATGAGATGCTGATTCCTCTCTGGGAGCCAGGGACCGAGTCAGGAGCTGTGTCACCTGGCCAGAGGCAGTGATGCCAGGACAAATTACGTGTAAAGCGCTGAACTTAGCTTTAAGTCACTGTGGCACAGGGACCGCTCAGGATTTTATACCGAACAAAACATCTTTGGGATAAATGATGGACTAATGTGTTCTGCAGTGGATTTCAATTATCTGTTACATTTTTATTTTAATCTCTTTCAGCTTAAAATATCTCTCTGATCCAGAAGCAAATTTCGGTGAAGACTGGGCTAATGCTGTAGATTTCATTGCAGCCACACACTTCTCTACAGATTTACAGACCACAAACAACTTCCAAGCTTTCCTGCCCCAGAGAATGCTCACTGAAGGGGATGTCCTCCCGTCCATTAGTGACTTCAGTCCACAGCAAAATAGAGTCCTGCTTTCACTGAGAGTTCTTCACAAAGCAAATCAATTAACAGGTACGAACCCAACTTACAAATGTTTGTAATCTATACATATTTAATATCTTGTTCTCTGTTTCAACACATTTCTCCACATGAACCCTCTGAGTTTTGATATACAATAGTATAAACACTTCCAAGGGACTAGCAATAAAACAATACAGCTAAAAATACAACCATAGGTAAGCAACACACTAGAGCAAACACAGCAAACGGACAATACTCTGTGAGGATATCACATGAGACAAATGCATCTTTTGTTGGAGCAAATGATCTTACTTTTTTTCCCCAGTTTTCACAGGAATTTTAAAATCACGGATACTGGTTTGTGTTTCACCAGTTAAATCTGAAATCATTAAAGCTGGAAATGAAGTTATTAGATCAGTTGAGGTCATTACAAAAAAAAAGGGGCAAATGATCATGAACAATAGTTTGTGTATCCACAAGTGTTCTGTTGTTTTTTGGTTTTGTCTCAATCTTTGGTTTAACAGAGACTATCATCTGTCCCAGCAAAATTATACCCTTAGACAATGCTGGCTTCATCACGTTCACTAAAATAAGTTGTGCATCACCATCCAGCGGTGAGACACAGAACTACACGCTTCTGAGGTTTCAGTTTATTAGTAGGTATTGCTGGCTTGGATATTTGTGTTTGTCCTTTGTGAAGGAAAGTTATTTTGAATCTTTAAATGAAAATACAATATAAAAATACACTGAAAAACTAATATCCAGAGCTATGGCATTTGTTTTGTGATCATCTTCTTCTGTCTACTCATTCCAGTGAAAATTCTCTCACTAGCTGTATTTATAGCTGGAAAAGGCTGCATAATGAAGCTATTCAGTGTTACAAAAGAGCATCCTCACATCACATAGTGCTTCTGTCACACCCACCACATACCACGAGGGGTGCCTCATAGTCTGCATAAGGATCTTAACAGCTCTGTCCCATGCCTGGTAGTCTATGACACATTTCAGGGTTTCTTGACATACCTGCAGGAGGGGAGGGAAGCACAGCAAGGAAAAGCGCGACCAGCAGGGCAGGAAGGAGGGAGCGGAGCACCAGGGCAGCAGAGCAGGTGAGGGCAGCACTGGAGGGAGAGAGGAAAAGAGGCATGGGCGCTGCACACGGTAGAAGGAAGGAAAGAGAAGGATGAAGACCTTTCATGCAGGTGCAGCCATAATGAAGTCTGTAGCTGAAATCCCTTGCTTTGCAGGTGGGAGATTTCCCTGCCTCTGCTTTGAAGGGATGGGTTTTGCATTCAAAGGAGAGTTAAATGTCAGCTAACTCAGCCTGGTGACTGCTGTGCAGATCAGAAAAGGAGCTTTAAACTAAATTTGACTCGGGTCTGGATCCACAGCCTCATCAGGGACCTGAAACTTAGATCTTATTGCTACAAAACTCAGATGACAAAAGGTGACATACTGCTTTTGTAGAGTCGGATTCCTCAAACTTTTAAATACATCCTGTGAGATATGGAGTCCTCTTCTTATGCTGCAAACTTCAGCTGCAGATAGAGGGTCTCAGTGCCTCTTAGGACAGGACCCTGTCCAACTCAGACTACAATCTGATTTCTTGATTCAGAGTTTGACTACCCTATTTTCCTCTAGCTGCTTCTGCCAGTCCAGCAGGGACCTGTATTGAGAGTGTTGTGCTACCTCTAAAGCTTCTCGACTCATGAACAGTCAGAAGCTTTACTTCTTATGCTCTGCCCCTCACCAATATCCCAAAGAAGAAAAACAGATGCCTTCTTATTCAAGAACTTTCTTGCTGTCCTTACCTTTCCTGCGGTCCTCCTAGGCAAGAGGACTATTTGCTGCCTCCTCCTCTTAACTCCTCAACTCTCCCTTGCAAAATACTGTGCAAATTCAATTCTTTACTGTTGCCAGCTTTATACAAAAGCATGTTTTGCTGGAAAATAAACTCCTTTTGATTTTCTATTAGACTATTTACTCTCAGATTTCCCCTGTGGACCCTTCCTCCACCATAAAGATCCGCACTGAGAGGAGTGGGGAGCAGGCAATGACTGTCCTGCAAACTGGCGCTAATGCTGGACTGGTCAGGCATGCTTACTAGGGAGCCACTGCTCATTGCCTGGATGAAAGTTATAGGATTTTCTACTTCTTTAACTTGAGGCCTTAGATGGCAGAAGTGCAAATTCTTGGTTGATTTAGAGTAAAAACAAAGACGTGCATGATTATAACTACTAGGCCACTGCTTTATAAGCCATGAAGCTATGTGCAATTGCAGAAAAAGACCTTAACATGCATCTTCAATCATTTTGACTTGCAACACTGATGACAAGGGAACAAGCCCGGCTGTCTATCAATACAAAGGAACCTGAGCTGAATGAATGGCCTGTGTCTCCCTACACAGTTGTAGGCAATTATTACCCCATTGGCACGCTCCAGCTTTGTCTACATTTCACAGTCCACAGGAGAGTGGTGGATGTTTGTTGCCAGACGTGCACTTCATCCCTTGTGTGCTGCAAGCTGTGTGTGCTCCATGTTAATTTGACAATGTCACGTTGTGTTTCTCTCCAAGGAGGACTGCTGCTGAAGCTCTGGCAAAAGGCTATGTCTACTGAAGCAGGAAGAAAAATGGGCCGAAAACTGATTGAAGACTTGGTTTCGAGCCAGAATTTTGACCCAGTAGGAATATATAATGATTTGAAAGGAGCAGATTTGACAGCACACAGTTTCTTGAGAAAAAGCAGTTCCAAAATTGATTGATTTAATTTTTTAGCAGATATGTGTCTGGTAATCTGGCCTTGGTAATTTCTTACAGCAGGATTTCCTGAGTAGCCATGTGTGCATCTCTTTCATATTGAATCAACATTTTTATCCTTAATTTTCCTAATTAGCACATTTGTTTAACTCATTTCCTTACAAATAAAAAGCCTCACAGAAAATCTTACTTTTTTGGACTTTATAAATAATGTGTCATTATTGGAGACAAAATTAAATAAAGGCAAATTTTATTCTGTTTCAGACTGGTTTTTTTCCCTGTATACAGGGGTCCCACCAGGTATATAATTACTCAGGTCCTTGATGGTCTGACATATGATCATCTGAAACTTCTCTTTGAAGCTCTGATCCAAAACCAATGCCTCAACTGTTTCCCACCAAAGTCGTTATTTTGCAGACCAGCTGCAATCAAATTTGAAGCTTTCAGTCTTATGCGATTAAATACTTGAGTACAGATGGATCCCCTTGGTATGTGCTTTGCAACAAGTAAGTGCCTCCTGTGGTACTGTGGAGCCAGTCCTGAGAAGTCCTGAAGCAAATGAGCTTATTCTGTAGCAGCTCTTACATGACCAACAGAGATTTCTGGTGTTTGATTCATTTCATTTACCTCAAGAAAACATTGATCTATCTATCGATCTGTGTGATTATGTAGTCTGTATAGCCACAGGTTATTTTTCCATTCCCCCATGTCTAACCTTCCTATTGGAGCGTATCATACATTAGATTTGGTTACTGAGGAAGAGATGTGTTTGCACTGTGTGTCCTCCCAGCGCCTGGCACACTCAGACCCAACTGCTGCTCCTGGTCTTCTGGGTGATAACACATATTGGGAATTAATTATAACAATTTGGCATCAGAGGTTGTAGGGAAGTGGGACAAGACACCCACAGGCAGCCAGGGGTTGAAGTTGCTTAGGAAATCTTCTGACTTGGATCCTCCATCCTTATGAAAACTTGCTTCAGAGAGCAGGGATGGCTGGAGCTCCCTTTCCATGGTGGAGAGCAGAGGATGGCAATACAGCCAGTGCCTGCTGCATCCTATCAGATTATAGCTTGCACTACAGCATAGCTAAGAATAACACAAGCCTTAGACTCATAAGTCAAAATAAGGGCAAGCAGCTTTGCTTTGCCACCATTTTAGGTCTGCTGCACAGTTTCGGTTGTACCTAGCATCTCAGTTGGTAACTCTGTCCCATACCACTCACTCAGAAGGAGATGCATGTGCCACTTGCTCTTCTGCTGGAGCACACGGTTTCACTCTGGCACACTCACATACCACAATTCATTTGTAGCCATTATAGCAATAGCCTTCCTGACACATGTCCAACAGTCAAAGGTTTTCCACAGACATTCGGGGTGGGATTTGGACTCCCAGCTTTTCCCCCAGCACCAGAGTGCTTGAGAGAAGCTCTTGCAGCCTCGGTAGCAGCTGAGCAAGGGCGCTTCCAGCAGGGACCCTCCGGAAGGCACCTTCTGAGGCTGCCCTGGACAGCCCAACCTCTCACCAAGGCAGGATCGCGGTGCCGGCGAACATAGTGCGCTGCACAGGCAGCCACAGCACACGGCACGGCCATACCGGCAGGCAGCCCTGGGCAGCATAACAAGTGAACGAAGGAAAAGAAAATTGTGTCTTTCTGTGCCACTTTGATTGGTCTTTTCTCCCCAGACTTGCACAATATTCACAATACAAGTTAAGAAATAATTATCAAGACATTGAGCAGTTAAACGCTATTCTGTCCTTTAATGTCCTGGGACAAAGGTTTTAATTATTCATCGCCATTTTATGGATAAACATTTAATGTACCATCATTAGCTAACAATTTTCAAAGGAAATACATTAATGAGGTCTAAGAAAATGTGGGAGTTTTTACCTTAATTACCTGGTTCATAGATCAGAGTAATTAGATTCCAACAGACTTCAGGTATAATCTAAACATAATTACCACAGCTGCCAGCTGTTAAAATATTAAGTTAATTGTGCTCCAGAAAAGTTTGTAAAAAAAATTCGACCTTTTCTGTGGTTAACTTAGATTTAACCTAAGGTGCACTTTGAGAAAACAAAAAGAGCCATTAAATACAAATAGGGAAAACAAACTTACAAATTGCAAAATTCTGCACTTGAGGGGATATTTGTAAAACACATTTTTAAAAAGAAAATCTCTCCTTACCTGACCTTATGATAGCATTAGGAAATACTCTGGTATTTTAAAAAAGAGCCATCTTTTTTAATACAGCATTGGGCATTTATGTATTTCAGACACTTTTTCCTAATCCAGCATGCCAAATAGTCAGGTAAAGGCTTTAGAAATTGGCCAGCAATTGCACTTTGGAGGTCGAAGCACATGTAAGAGGTTAGACAAATCATGGGATGGTGGATTCTTACAAGTAGAGCAAAGCCAGGTATCTTGAAACAGAATAGATGCATCCTAGTAAGAAAACATACAGGTGTCAGAAAATAAGCAGAGAGGAAAGCAGCAAGAGAAGGCAGTACAGGTACAGTAGGATGTCTCTGGAGAAGGATGGGAGAGCACTGGAGGAGTCTGATTGCTAGTTAGTGCTAGCAAAAGTGGACAACTACCAAAGCAAGGGTTTGCCCAGCAACGAGGACTTGCAAACAGAGATGGTTTTCTTACTCTGCATAAGTCTGGGGTTTGCAGCCCTGTTTTCATGCCTTTTACATGCATAATCTCTTTGCTGAGGACTGTTTGGCATTAAGCACGGCCAGTTTCTGTTTCACAGAGGTGCTGTTAGAAGAAAGCATAAACACAACTGACTGCAACTCCAGAAAGCCAGGAAGTTAAACTTCTGTACACGCTTGCAAAAAATGAGCCTAGGGGGATTAAAACAAACAACGTTCAGGAGAGAAGGTTAGAAATGGATACATGATAAAAAAAGAACTTAGGAGAATAAAAATCCCCCAGGGAAGTGCCTGACCATCCTCAAAGCTTGGGCAATAGTGCTGAACCGTGCGGCCCTCCCACAGCTCTGCAGGGCTGATGGGGAACCATTGCCTTCCTCTTGAGTCTACTTTACGCTCTGTGATCCCTAATCTGCACAGAATTATTTGGGCTCTCTTCCTTTCCAGCCTGTGCTCTCTAATGCACAATTAAGTGCTTTTTGCTGATGGAAAAAAGCACTCTCCTCTACACCTGCCAGGTACAGAGGGAGAGCAAAGATGTTGTTGCCCAGGGCAGACTTTAACCTGGCAGCTAGGAGGTTTTGCTGGGAAGCAGAAGATGTAGATTTGGACCCTCCTGGATAGAAAACAAAACTGAACCTAGTATAAGTACTTTAACTGCTGGTGCACAACATTACAAAACCGCTGCATTTCCCAAAACCAAACTGCTCAGTTATTTTTTCAGACCCAGGGCATGTTGGCTGTCACCCTCGGCAAGGTGTTTTGAGCTGTGGACCTCCACTTCCCTCTACCGAAGGTGGTGAGATTCAAGATTCACTGTTTTTACATTTCCCTCACCCTAACCTTGGTGGATCCAGGAGGAGCATGGTGCCTTTTTCGGCTCTCATGTTGAGCCTTCATATACAGAGTACAAAGAGCTGACACCTGAAAAAAGTCTGATATTTCCCTCAGTTTCATTTTTGAAGAAAAATCCCAGTTTGATACCATTTCTTCCACCACCATTTCATTTTTGCAGTGATGCTGGACATCAGAGCACTTGCTGGGCTCTGTTCCATTTAAGTTCGAGGTGCTTACAGTCTATATCCACAGAGGCATTTGGGCTCCTAACACCCAATACAATGTTTTTGACATGATTTAAGAATTTGAATGTGCTTGTAGATTTGCACCTAAACCCATTTTGGATCTAATCTTCTGTACTACGGATGAGACCAAATGGGCCATGAGGCATCATAAGAACAACTTGCATGGCATGAGGTGCTGCGCTGCCTCAGGCAGGGGCTAGTAAGAGTCTCTAGGAGAGCCCAGGGGAGCCCAGGGCTGCAGATCTGCCACACTGAACTGGCTGGGAAGGGCTACTCTGGCTGGGGAGTACAGACAGTCACTCAAAATGGGGTTTAGAGGACGAGAAGTGGAGGCAGAATCACGTAAAGGTTTGTTACAAGGCATTTATATCTACTCAAAACATGACTCTATTTATGTAACATGTTTATCTAGAAAAAAACATGACAAGTTTTTAATGTTTTTTTAACTGATTCATGCCTAACCACACTCTCCAGAACAGAAAATGCAATGAAATAAAATCCTTCCTGTCTCTCACTTCCTTCTGCAAACCATTTGTAGCTGTGGGAAATTGCTGCATGAACTGTTTGTGCATATGTTTGCAGGAAAGGACTGCAGCACGTATGGCAGGACAGATAGCAGCGGTATAAACCAGCCTTGCAGACTAGGGAAAATCATCATTTTAGAAAGAAATGCTGCTTATACCTCTCCTTTCATGCAATGTTAGGCCCCAAAATACTAACAGACGTGATCACCAAACCTAAGGAGGACAGCTGGAATAAGGTAGAAAAAGGAGAAGAGTCTTTCTGCTGGCAATGTAGCTGCAGTACCCTGTGGGGCAACACCCCAAGCCCCACTGAGACCTTTCCGCCATGCCATGAGGACCAGGGGGATTATGAAGGAGCCAGTGTATTTGCAAGAAAGAAAGATCATAACTTCTGAGGCCACCCTAGGAAGAGCTAAGCAAGCCCTGCCTCTTTCTAGGGCTGGCCTGAGCTGCCAGCTGCCAGCACTGCTGTGCCCAGAGCCTCAGGGACAGTGTCACAGAAAGCAGAGGGCTAAAGCACTTGTATGTACAGGCATTTCTTAAATCCTGGCAAGATCAGGCCTTCAAGACACCCGTAACTGTTTCCATGTGCTCCCAAATGTTAACACACATGAGGAATTTAAAGTCACCTGAGAACATAAAAATGGCGGGACTGAGCTATCCGTCCTGGTACCCCCTCTCTGGCGGTGGCTGGCAGCGGTGGACGGAGGCAAGAGTAGCAGCAGCAAGGCAAAGGCAGGGTAATCCCTCCTCTCGCCCAGCCTGCCAGCGGCTGCCATTTAGATCACACCCATAGGGTTTATCGGTCCTAGAGAAAGAGTTGTAAAAGGCTGCCCTAGAAAATACAAAAACCCAAGAGAAGAGACAGGAAGCTCGTCAGAGAGATTGTTATTGCAAAGCACAAGAACACTCCCAGCACACAGGAGCATTAAAAAAAAGAGGGAGGAAAATTAAAAAAAAAACCAGCAACAACCTGCCACTAACACAAGAAGTATGAGCAAGAAAACTCTCTTCAGAGACTATCAGTTTTAATATGGTGTCAAGGAGTTGAAAGTTAACATGGTACAGGCGCATCAAAGTGAAAAAATGTTAGGAAAACACTTGGGCAGTCTTAGGAGAGGTAGGAAAAGTATCAAACGCGTCAAGTGAAAAGATAGCAAGAATAAACAGCAGCTTCTTACTAGGGAAAGTGTGGTAGATAAGTGTTTGTTTGACACGTATTTAAACAAAAGAGATTTTGGCATTTAAAGAAGAATGCAGGAAGAAGATTCCTCTTATCTTCCCAGGCACAAAGGCTGGATATATAAAAAAAGGTGCATGTTGATCATCCAAACAGAAAATGCCATCTCACTAAGGGCTTATGCACACATGGATTGCTGCGGAAGCAGCTGCTCCTGAGCAGGCCTTCAGTGAGAACACACTGGAAATACTTCTTAGCATTAAAAGAGATAAGCCTTTAAGCTAACAGGTCTGTGCAAAAGCTTATGCCAATCTTTTGCAAAGCAAATATCTTATTATTTAAATACACTTGTATTCTCTTCAGGCATAGCGATCGTGGTCTTTGTTCAGCTGAAAATGGCTTTCCCCTCTCAAATGCAGTCTTCTTGAGCAGTAATGTCTGGGAATGATAACCAGGTCCCTCGAGGATCACCGTGACATTATAGCTTTGTCAAACATGTATTAGCAAACAGTACGAAATCACTGTGGTCATCTGTACAGCATAAGGGAATCACAATACTTATTAAGTCTTAAACATCAAACACAAGCCTTTTACTAGGATCTTATTTCATGCCTCCTCCCTCCCTTCTGCTTTCCTTAGCAAGACTGGATGTCCTTTCCTTGCAGCACAGCACCACGGATGGCCTCTCTTCCATGCCAGGAGTGACTGAATGCAAATGCCACCGTCCCTCTGCATCATGTAACTCAACAGCCAGGCTAGTTCTCATTTCTGTGATGGGATATGTTGTTGGCTCATGTGCCTGAGGAAAATATACCGGAGACTTCTCTACTACTAATATATTTACAAGGTTCATAAAATCTGCCTCCTTTACTCAGATGAATAAAACTCGTTGAACTCAATGAAGTTGAATATACAAGACAGGATTGTTGCACGTGACAAGGGTGGCAGAACCAGGCTCTTTATGTGACAGGATCTATGAAAAGAAGAGAAATTGCTTCTTTGGAATCATTTTAAAGGGAAGAAGTTGCAAAAAGGGTTGATAAGTCTTGGCTTTGTTCACAAACTAGTTCCAAAATGCTTTTATAGGATGTCTGAAAGAAGCTTAGGTTTTTTGGGAAAGTTACTGCATCCCACCCTGTTCACACCCATCCCAACACCTAAGGCAACTAATAAAAGCCTTGTTTTTTCTAGGCGCTCTCAGCTTCTCTTTGCATGTCAGATTCTCCAAGTCCTCTGTCATCTTCATGGCCCTTTGTTGGACCTGCTCCAGTATGTCCACGTCCTTCTTGTACTGGAGAGCTCAGAACTGGACACAGTAGTCCAGATGTGGCCTTGCCAGTGCTGAGCAGAGGGGAAGGGTCACCTCCCTCGACCTGCTGGCACTGCTCTAATGCAGCAAAGGAGGCTGTTGGCTTTCCTCTCCTTTCTAGCTGCAGAAGTCAGGCTTCTGGTACTTCAGTGAAGGAAAACTGTGGTAGCAGCATATTGTATCTTTCAGACATCCAGCAGAGGACGACATAACATTTGGTAGAAAAAGGAAAAAAAAAAAAAAAGTAAAATACACAACAAATTCCTTTTATTCAAATACCAGACTGCTTTTGCTGGCATAACAAACTGGACTGTTTTGAACTGCTACAAAAAGAAATATAGATTTTTGTGAAAAAATGCTTAAAATGTATTTCAAATACCCACACGTGATGTGTCAGCCAGTTACAAGTTTTGTACACACCTGCAAGCCTCCATATTAACTAGTAATATGCAAAATGCCATATGTATGCTATATATGCATGGAATCAAAGCACTCTGAGCGATATTCTTAATACTTAAATTGTAACTGATTTTAATGAGGATGAACATTTATCTTGAATAAATTAATGTGAGACAATATTGAAAAATTCTAAATTAATTTGCATTAGTGAAAATGAATCATTCAGTAGACTTTTAATAGGCAAGTCTGAAGATACTATACTTTCTGCTTGCAAAGACTTTTTCTTTAAAGTATATTAAGGCACTTTTGTAAGCATTTGCTTATTAACTCCTCCGTAGGACTAAAAATATGGTATGTCTAGGCTTTCTAAACATGTTCTCTTTCTCCACCCTGCTGTCTGGGATTTCTGGATCTGCCACTCTGATCGAGCTGCTGTTGAGTCTGGAAACTCTTGGCACATCAACTGTGTATTTACACATCAGTTCTCAATAATTTTCCCTGAGAGTCAAAGCACTGCCAGAGGGATATGCACTTGCCCTAGATCCAATACTTCTAGATACACAGCACTGGCTATGCATGCACTGCCCAGTTCTTATTCTTATATGCCATAAATGATGGGCATCAGACTCACTCTACCAGAACACGAGGACTAGGTCCAGTGCCACCCAAAGATGTTAGGCACACTCTGCCTGTGTAGCTCATGTGATTGCACATAGCAATCTCAGCAGGAATACAGCAGCTCTAACAGCAGCACCAATTACAAGCTCATTGCCAAGCCCACCGAGATGCTCATCTCTGTAAACAGAGGCTCTCCCTGCTGCCGGTCAGCACATACAGGGTAGGGGCAGGGCACAAAGGGAGGTCCCTCTTTCTGGGCCAAGGAGATCTTGTATCCTTGGAACCATACCATGGAACCATTTGGCTCTTATTTTTAATTTTCAGAAGTATAAAGTAAAAGGAAATCCTTCAAAGAAAACACTTGTTTTGTTTAAAAAAGGAGGAGAGATTGTGCTGCTCTTCCAGTGCCCTGTCTCCAGTGTGGCAATGTTGGTCATTCATACATGAAGAAGAGAGGCACCTGGGGCTGCCTCTTCCCCTAGACACTTGTGTGGGAATACAAGGTACCAGAAGGTGCAGAAGCTCTTCAAGCACTGCTTTTCCCAGACCTCTTAAAGAGGGCAGTGTGTGCCTTTTTCTCAGTTGGGAGGGCTGGCACAAACACTACTCTTTCAGCTCCAGCTTCTGTCCTTCCTTCCTTCCTAGCTGTGTTTTCAGCAAATTGATGATCAAAATAGCAAAATCCACAGCTTTAGTGTGATTCTAGATAACTTAATCTGTGCAAGGGGTTATGGAGATGGCAATGTTATCTAATTTAGGTACCCCTAGTCCTTCTGAGTAACACTTCCCTCTAAGAGGAGCAGCATTGTTTTCCAGGGTGAATTACTTGTGGTGCAACGGTACTACTTGTGCAATAAAGCATTGCTCATTGCCTGAAAGATTTGGCCATTTACAGTTTTGAGCCTTAACCTGAAGCATATATGACTGGCTAAGGAAATGGACGTTCACCTTAGACAACCCTTCATTGCCCTCTTTACCCTTCCCTCCTCCAAAAACCAAAGCAAACAACCATGCAGCTGTTTCAGTAAGGGATGTTCCTTTTGCATATGCCCTACAGTGGTTCAGAAAAGCAACTGGTATTTCAGGTGCAATAAGAATGAAGGATTGGACTTGGCATCATTATCTGAATTCATGAATAAATATGTACAGAAGAACTTTGTCCCTTCAAAGGGTCATGAGACATTAGCTGGTTTGACTTCTTATTTAGGACGAATAAGCAGTTTTGTTTCTCAGGGGATTATTATAGTTAAATTACAGCCTCATAAGCTCTTCATGAGACAAGAAGGACACTTTCATGAGCAGCTTTTTCTTACAGTTGCGGTCAATCTTAATGTGTGAAGGACACAGCTTCCTACTTGTTTCCAGTTAATTTCAGAATTATTGTGCTTCAGATGTCTCTGAAAACAAACAAAACAAAGTGACAGGGTGAAACAGGAAATCTTTACATTTAGATTCAAAAATTACACAGAGAGTGCAGGTGAATGAGCTCTTGAGTCAAATTAATGGATGCAAGTTAGGGCTCATCTGTGCCATAAAATGGTTTGTCAGTACAATTATACCAGCAATCCCAAGACTACAGCAAAAATAAAGCTAATATACGACTCAGACACAGCTATGCCAGCAACTTTGCCTAAGTATGTGAAACTCATACCAGTAAATTTTTCTTTTACTAGTATAGCTTATGTAATTTAGGGAAATGTTTGACCTGTGCAGAGCAAAAGAGCTCATTTAGTCAGTATAAGCTCTGACTCCAGCAAAAAGTTTTCCCAGTGTTTCTCCAGTGTGACTATGCTCATGATGCCTGTGTCATCTTGCTGCTCTGGCATGGGAGAAGAGATACTCCCCTGTTGGAGAGAGGCTTCCAGCAGGTGTGCCCTGGAGCTGAGGTAACAGAGATGCAGGCTAGCAGGGAAGTTAATTAACTCAATATTTAATGGCATTATGCCAGCATGCTAAGACTTCACCGGTGGGCTCTGTTCCCAGCGCTGCCACACTACAAAAACATATGTTTTAACCTGCCCTCTAGGGGAGTGGCAAGACCTGTGCATGTAAGAACAACATCTAGATCATCATGGTAGTCTTCCCTGCCCTTAGGGTCTCTGAACCTGCAACTGCTTTGAGACAGGCTGCTTAAAGTCCTGCCTGTGTCAAAGCTAAGAACTGAATTGCACCTCTTGGAGCAGCACACTATTTATTTTCTCCTTCTTCACCCTTCCTTCCTTCTGTAATCACCGCTGACTGCACCCTGGAAAAAACCTTCAGTTTGTACGTTAGGAAAAAGTGAAAACACCAGGCAGTAGAAAGATCATCTAACAATGAAAATTAGCAAAGTAGGTGATGCCGCCAAATCTTCATTGAAGTTAAGAGGAGAGGGACTTTCAAAAGTGCTAAGAACATAGGACTCCAGTCATGGATTTGGGTTCCTCATTTCAATATCCCCGAGACTGCAAAGTTTGCCTCAGCCTTTCAGCCAAAGGCAAGGGGAGTTATGAAAGAAACAGCTAGCTTAGAGGGCCAGTGGTATGAAAGCTCCAGACAAATGTTATCGAAAAACAGTACAAAAGGATTAATGAAGGTGCAGCGGGGTCAGAAAGGTTGAGTTTCATTTATAGCATTGTCTGTAGCCTTCTGTTATGCAGGAACCTACATCTCAGCACAACCAAGGTAAAAAACCAAAGTTCCACCTCAGTCTGTTTCTTACAATTACTTTTTAAAAAAAATCAGTACAAATTGAAAATACAGAAAAGTACTTTGTTCAAACAAAACTGCCTCAACTGTTGATTTCATGACAAGAGGGAAAACGCAGCTGTGTAGTTTTTTCATTCCCTATTACATTTCTCTCTCTTTTCTACTTTTCCTTTTTTTTGACTCCTATTTCAAAAGCACCCAGTCTTAGTCAGCTGAGACCATTCCTTTTCCAGCACTTGTGTGAAGTTCAAGTCCAGAAAGCAACATCCTGAAACAACCTGACACCCGTACTTCTTTTCAGCTCTCCTGGTGGCTGGACCATGTTGTTTCTGTCCTTTTCCAGGCATGAGGTTACAAGCAGCTATCAGCACTGGAGACAGAAGCTGCTTTCTCTGGTTTTGCTGTTGTTCGTTGTTGTTGTTGCTGCTCCTTGCATACCTTCATCTCATTTTTCTTTGCAGGCACTTGGGCTGAGACATTATAGCAGCACCAGAGCAATTCCAGTTCATTGCAATGAACCTTCTCTCTTCCCTTTTTTCTCACACCCAGGAAAAACCACTGTTGACATCTTTAATGCCTTCTGAAAGACTGTCAAACTGAGGGCTTTCCTAATTTAAAAAAAGGAAATCCCCTAAAAAACATGGCAGTGAAAGGAAAGAAACTTCTGTTGTTGAAAAGAAAGTCACACATTTTAAATGCTTTCAGGTTTTTTTTCCTAATTTCTCTTGAATCTTTAATGAAAGGTTAAAAATATGTTAATGGTGGTTGTTGCTATAGCAAGCTCAGGCATCTGTAGTCAAGTCCCTTGTTTAATTGCTTATTGTTCTTGAGTGATGAGGTCATGTTAACATCATTGACCCTCTGGGCACATTTATTCTATCAAAATTAACATAGCAATGACCTGAGGCAAATCTCTGTTCTTTCTTCCTCCCTCCTGTTTAGGATGAGGACTAGCTCTTAATACGATCATCCTGGCATACGTTGACCCTGATTGTGGAAAGATTTTTTTGGAGCACTGATGAAACAATGCAAATAATAAATACTGATTTTCTCAAAGTACACCTGACTGTTGAGGTTTACTTCTGTATTTCATTAAAACAATTTTCCCCCTTAATGACTCTAAAAGTTATTTGGATATATAGATTTAATTTTCATAGATAATATATACTGAAAATTAAAAGTGGATATTCATAAACAGCATAAATGTCCTGAGGAAAGGAGGGACCATAAGAGGGAAATGGTTGACTGATGAATTGTTGAAGTAGAACTAACATGATTGGATGTTAGGCATTTGGCACAGACGCAAGAGACAACTAATATTTCTGCATTATTTGCCTGTAAGTAAGCCTAAACCAGCTAATTTGGTTATGTGTAATAGCCCCTTCAACCAGCTGTGTCACACACATGCTCAAAAGCTGATTTTTTTAAGCTCCATCAACCAATTTACCTGGCTAGATATTTTATAGGGCTTTTGCCCACGTTGAAGGTTAAGGTCATATGCCCACATCAAATCCATATTTCTCAAAATGCTCACAAATGCAAGTGCAGAAGCTTTATCTGGCACTTAAAAAGCCTATGAAAGCTATAATGAAGGATTTCTGATAGTTGGGGGGGAGACCAGTAGGCTGGAGGAGCTATATGCTCCTTGGCTAGCTAATGATTTCAGAGCATGGATGCTTCTGGCATCCACTAAGGATGATAATTTATGGGATTTCTTCATAATCCAAGACTGACAGTCATCTTCCTCAAGGTGGCAAAGGTCCTTTCTTTCATGTTTTGCTAGAGCCCTCAAAGAAGACAACTAATAAAGTGAAACCTTGTCTCTATTGATAGGGAGTTTAAAGGGCAGGTGGATAAAGACTTAAAGGAGCTGATGCCATGACAGTAAGTAATATAATTAGAGGCTGATCCTCTAGGCTGGCATTGCTTCTTGAAGCTGTGCTTTTGCCTTAATGCCTATAGTCAAAAAGACTATATTAGTCAAAACAGATTTTCATTCTCTCTTTCTCAACTTCTTTATACAACAGAGCAAGTCCACATCCTCAGTGGACTGAGGAAGTAATGCATTATGCTTCATTTTTCAGTCTTTCCTCTAACTTTGGGGTTTCTGTTGCTGTGAGCAGGCGAAGAGATGGCTGCATGGATACCACACACTGCCCTGGGTGTCATGTTTCTGAGGGGTCTGAGCATTTCAGGAAAAAAAAAAAAAAGAGCTTATTTCAGATTCAGTATGCTGCTTAACTCAGAATAGAAAGGTTGTATGCCATTTAAAATAAATAAAAAGTACGTTTTGAAATAAAACACAACTTCATAATAAAATCATGCTTTAAATCTCTGAAACACAACATTCCAAGTTTTGCTGGGTTTTGGGGGGTTTCTTTTAACAAGGGAAGCAATTCAGCCAAATCAAGCAAAGTTCATAGAAGGTTCGGCTGTGAGTGAAAAGAGCTGGGACTACACAGTTTCACTCAGATCTAGAAAAAAAGTCTAATCTGTGTTTAGCTGGAAATGATGCTTGGAGCTTTTCAGAAGCAAAGGCCCTCTTTGCTAGCACTTTAAGTCTCTGCAGACTGTCAGAGCAGAACCTCAAGGGTTTATTGAAAACACAGATAATTCCTGAAAGCTTTTTAAGAGACAAACCTTAGTCATGAACAACAATGCTTCCACTTCTAAAAAGAGGAAATGTATTGCATTTAGAGCACTGTAATTTGTTGTGGCAAATTGGCACAAATCAGACAAATTAGGCAAGCTTTCAGATACAAAGCCTTTCTCTGGGTTTCTGTGTCATTTTTTAAGGATAACTGTTGGTCTAATTAAGGTTTTCTCTCTATCTGTAAATCTGGTCTTGCCTGTGCACTTCTATCACCAGCACGACAATAGGTACCTCTTTGACAAGGGTGACATCGCCAAGAGTGACAGGGCGTCACAGGCAGCAGCTCAGAGGTGCCCTTCTTGTGTTATGCACAGGACACTGGGGAGAGTGGTGGCAGCTCCCAGGGGAAACCCTCCCCCATTTGGGGGAGCGAAGGTTACCAGCCAGTCTGAAAAATCACTCTGCCCGCACTTGTTTGCATCCATAAGTGATCATAGGTCACACTCACCTTCTTCCTTCAGAATGTGCATGCTTGTTTCTAACGGTGGTGTCTTGAAATACTTTTCTTATGTTTTCAATTATGTTTTCATCCACATAGTCATAGCTGTGCTCTTCTTTCTCTTCCTTTTCTGCCTCACACTTTTCAAGTGCCTTATTTGTTAGACCTGAGCAATTAGAAAAAAAATACTGTCAGGAAATGGAAGACTCTGTCCTTGCCCTGAAAAAAATGTACAATTCATACAGACAACCACAAAAGCAAAAACCAAAGAAAGCAATGTTCTCCTCACTTTTCTCGTTTTCACAGAGATCTTAAATGACTTGCTCAAGTTCTCGAACAGGAATTTGTGGCAGATCAAGAATGAAACCCAGCTGAGCATTTTATAAGAGATTCTTCACTCTTAAGAATTCCTATTTCAGTTTTTACATAACACTTGTACCTCAAAATCTGTGGGCAAACAGGATAATCTGTTGTCCACTCCCTGCTAGCTGTCCATAGTAACTCTAAGGTTAATTAAAATGGTTAAAAAGTGTGATCACTGGTAGTGCAAAAGCAGGCAGATAAAATTGTCTGACTGTATCAAGAGAATAGCAGCCCACTTGCCACATGTAGCACATACCATCCCTATTGCAGATGTGCTCCCATGCCCTTGTGTTTCATTGCCTGAAGCAATGCGCCTCCACAGCTAGAAAACTGTGGTGTTACTTTGGGATTTTCTAGAGCCAAACCTACCAGTTTCTTCTTATTCAGAAGGCAATATAACAAACAAAGATGCAGGCTTGAAAGTGACTTGAAGTTAAAATGAAAAGTTCTGAAGGACATTTCTTTACATCTGTCTAGGCTAGCCTAGGGCAATACTGAGGACAAACCTTCCAAAAAGCAGTGGCCTTTTTCCCACAAGGGCAGAGACACTCACGGGAGGCCTCTTTGCAGCGCCAGTGCTGGGGCAAGCTCTGCTCTGAACCTTGACACAACAACAGCTTCACATTACAACTCACACCAATGAGCTACAGGCTATTGTCAGAAGGCCCCAGGGTCTGCTGCCCTGCCAAGGTGGTTCTACTGCTTCCCTGGGGCTAGAGGTAGCGCCACAAGACACACGAGACCACTGATCACATAGAGCAGGACCTCACAAGAATCAGCCACTGAATGCCCCACATCTCCCCGCTAGAGCCATCACATCCCTTGGGCCAGGCTGGGGAAGAGTCAGGCAGCAGCAGGACCAGCCAGGAGAGCAGCACAGGAGTTCCCCTACCAGGAGCAGCTCACCCTTAGAGCTTGCCAGGAAGCCTCACATTTAGTGGAGCTGAGGGGATACTGTGTTTCTAAAGCAAAAAGTTTCACCTGAAATGGCAAGACAGAAACACTGCTTTTGGTACAGCTGTTCCTGTTTGGTTAATTTGCTATGACATAACCTGAAACAACCTGCAACTGTGCACAAGGCCTCACAGCCTATTGGACCTCCCAGTAAGGTCACGCTTGTCAAATGAGTCCTTCTTTATGGTCCTGAACCTCTCAAACAAGAACCAACCTTATTGTTGTAACCACTGTGTTCCCTCTCCTCTTCACCAAGAAAACATTCTCTCAGTGGTCTCCAAACCCCTCTTGTTTTCCTCCTGAGACTCTCCATGGCTCAGGTGTCTCTCCCTGAAAAACTGGGCAGGACTGATTCTTTCTGAAGTTGCAATCCTCTCCTTTATATATTTTTTTTTTTAACGCAAGAAATAACCATTAAGCTAATCAAGCAGCTGTCTGGCCAAACCAGCACAGGGTTTATCATAGACCAATTTACTCACAAGTCCTCCTGCTGCTTTTTAGGAATGGGTAAATTCACAAAGTATTTCCAGATCTAGGCACCAAAAGGAAAAAAAAAAAAAAACAAACCCTAAAATCCCAAACCTATGATGAGAAATTTAATTAAGATCTCACTCACACATGTGGCCACTATCTTGTTAATAAGCATTTCCAGGTTTGTAGTTCATTTGCAAGTTGGCTGTGTTTGATATCAGTAAAAGTAAACTAATGAATAAAACAGGCATTGAAAGAATAAGTTAATCCCTGTGATTCAGCAAGGGAAATATTTTTTGTGCACTCAGACTTGCTAATACGGATATAAAGTACAGATTGGGCATGAATGGCATAGCTAGACTTTGTTCTTTCCCAAACACATGCACACAAAATGATATGTTTCTAAGCAAGACAGCTCAAGGAGAAAGGAAATTAATGTCATCAGGCCAGACTAAATCACAGCTGTCCCCAGTCCCAAACCTGTGTAGGATGCCTTCTGAAATGTATATATGTACACTTCAATAAAGCATTAAGCAATGAATGGGATGAGCTGAATGATCCCAAGGGAATTCTGAACAGTGGAATCAATGCAGTTTGCTTCCCTGTTTGAAAAAAAATCCATTAGCCTCAACACTGAATTACTGAATCTGATATGCCATCTCAGCCTGCTAAGACAACAAGGCTTATGTCATCATGCTGTCAATCCATCCATCTGTCAATCTCTTCAGTACTTTTAAAAGGTTTTTTGCCAATTTCAGTCAGATTTCAAAAGGGGGCAGAAGTCTCAAGGTGGTTACAAAAGCAAGAGTTGAATTAGTTCCTCTACTGAAAGAAAAGCATGCAGAACACAGCTGTTATACATTCTGTTTGGCAGCAGATAGCAGGATAAATCAGCATGTGGGGATTGGTTGGCCACTCAACACACACATAGCTGTAGACCTGCTCTTTTTCATTTGATAGGAGTGCCATAAGAAGAGTTTTGGTTATTATGAGGGAAGCGGGAGAGGAGCAGTAGGGGACAACAGACCTGAATACTTATTAAACCAAATTTCATTAATTCTGCTCTTCCTGGAACAATTTGTATAATTACATTTGCCTTTATAATGGAAGGGTAGTGCTCTACAGACTAAACATTTCCATTTATCTCACTAGTATTCTTGAGTGGGTAGGATTTGAGTCCTTTTTCCTTGGAATATACTTGCTGGTTTTTCAAAAATGTCAAGGTCACAAACAGTTGTCAGAACTCTCCATTCTGCCCTTCTTCAAAATGTAGGTGACAGAAGTGACCCAATCCATCAGGACCCTTGCTTGAATGCAACCAGTGCTAGAAACCCCAACTCATGTACATACAAGGCTGCACACCTAAATGCCCCTGGCTGTGACAATAACACAATTTTATAGCTGTGGTAAACATCTCAGTTCAGGATTTATGCTGCATAAATTAACATTCAACCACATAGTAACATTTAGTGTTTATTTATGCCTAACCTGAAAACAATAGTTGTGAATTATGTGCAATAATATTGTGAACTAGACACAGTAGAACAACAACCTTATTTCTGCACATCTCTTCAGTGAAAATACACAGAACTGAAGGTATTTGCATAAGCCAAATCTATGAACAGTAGCATTTTATTTGCTCTGGGCCTGGTTCTGATGTTCCTCAGTGCTAATGAGAACTAATTCCTTAGGGAGTGCTACTGAAAGCTATTGAGCGATAGCAGAATCAGAGCCCATAAAACTAACAGACTGTTTCTTGAGCTGGTATCCGTCAACCATTCCTTCACGCGGTGATGTAGCATATCTTTAAAAACTGTTAAGTGCCACAATCAAAATATTTCATATACACTGTAGGGTTGCAATTCATGTATGGCTAATGTTTATCTCCCTCTGGATTCTAACCCATTGTTTGGAAAAGTTTAATCTTAAATTTAATTTCTTAAAAAATCTTAGATTCTCTGAAAGTGACATCTGTTGACCTGTCCTTTTATTTTTTAATTTTCTTCTTTGTCACTTCTTTTCTAGTCTATCTTGCTGGTTTTATTGAGTTCTTAGAGACACTATTTCCCACTGTTGCATTACTGCCTCTTTTTGTGAAACAAATCCTCAGCATATTTCAGGCCCCATCATACCTTCCTGAAAGAGGGTAAGGAGAAGGGCTCAGGGCACTGTGACACCCCACACCCCCCCTGGCTCCCAGGTCCTGCTCTGCACAGGGCTGGTGGAGCACAGCCAGACAGCACTGCCAGAGACCAGGAGAGGTGACTCATGTGAAGTCCCCTTTAGTTACCCTACTCATAACACTGTAATACCTCCTCCTTGCAATCACTTCTACAAGCTCCTGCCCAGAACCTCTGCATATTACTGCAATTAAAATCAGTCATCTCTAATAAATGAGGGAAATATGTAAGGATTCAGAGCCTATGCTTTCTTTCCCCTGCTGTACAAATTAGAGTTCAGTTAAGAAGAAAGCTGATTGAAAATGTTTAAATATAAATTGCTGAACTGTACTTGCCATCCTATGAAATGATGTGATCTCCTTATTTTAAGTAACTTTCTTACCTTTTTTAAAACTTATCTCAAGATGTGTCAGCCAAGAATAAGTTTTGTGTTCACAGCCCAAAACCCAGGAAAAAGAGTCCAATTATTTTTTTAAAGACAGTTACAGGACCATAGGAGTCAAAGGATCCAATAACAGTCTTACCCTAATCAAAGACTGAACTGAAGTGTAGAAGCTGGAATGTGTTGTCATACATGCATACAGTAAAAGATTCCTAATTCATAGTCCTTATCCCTATGCGCTTAATTCAGAACACTAGTAAGAAATCCCTGTGATGTCACTAAAGAAAGAAGAGCTTTTTTCAAAATAATTCAGAATTTGCTTTAAGCTTTTTTTGGATATTACACTTAATTATTTTAAATATTTTGTTTAGACCATAGCCCCAAAACCAAATGTATTGTCCTAACTGATGGGGCAGCAAGCTACAGCACAGGGGCAGAAATTTCTTAAACTATATTTGCTTTCAAATTTAGTAGATGTTACATGTACATCCTAAACTACAATCAGAAGGCCTGTTCCTTTTTTTCTTTCTCCAGCCTACTGGCCTCCTAAATCAAGTGCCTAAAGTCAGAATGTATAAATATCTTTCCTAAAATGTCCTGACATCAATAAACAAAATCAACATAAACACTTTTTTATTACAGACTGTAACAATTCCAGAAACCTAAGCCACGAGCAAGAAGATAAGGTAATGTTTTTAAAACTCAACTTAGAATAAATTTCAAGGTTAAAGAAAAATTGTTACAGCAGTTTTCTGATGAGAGTTATTATCCTGCAGATATTGCTACTATTTGTAATGAATTCAATCTCAGTCAAATATAAGAAAATAAGATCATATCTTCAGTGGCCAAATCAGGTTTAATTGCAACAGAGGAAAAAGGTTCAATTTTTTAGAAACAAAGATAATAACTCCTAGCTTTATTAACATGAACTCTGCAAAGAAAGACAACAGAGGCCTTAAAACTGAAAGAAAAACCTGTTACTTTTCTTTTCGGAACTATCTGGCCTTTGGTAAGAAATAGTGATTCTCTCTGTAACTGGGTTTTTTGAGAGCACAGATTCAACATCCTTATTAGGAATTTGAAACAGATTGGTGCTTTGGAGGGTGGCTTAACATTCACCAGTAGAAGTTTAAAGATTAGTCAGTGAATGGTGCATTTCCTCCCACTCAAAATCCACAGGAGTGTGTCTGTGTTATTAGCCTTGACATATTTTCTAATCCATTATCTTGTGAATTAGCAGAGCAGAGTATACTCTCTGGAACAGACAAGCTTGCTGCATGCAACAGTGGTCTCATGGGGATTCCTCGGCTGGCCAGGAAGAACTGCTGTATCATCTAATCCAATCTCCAGTATAATTCTGCAGTTATCTTTGAATTAAGCCAAATAATTTTGGGCTATACTAATACACAACTTTCAGAAAACCCTTTAGTTTTGATTTGGGTATGTAGGTGTACAGTCCATCACTGCCCTTTGCTCTAGGTTAAATCTGCCTAGCTCAAACTCACACTACACTCAAATTTAGGCAAAGTTTGTGCAGGGATATACTCCAAGGCAACTAAGCAAGAAGCAATTTCCTAGCCTTGCAAAAGAAGAAACATTATGATACCACCACTCCATTTTCTATGTGTGTACTAAACAGAGTTACTAAGAGTCTGTTTGAAAACCCTCAGTAACAAATTCTTTATCTGATCTTCTGTGAGTAGTCTATGCTAATACAGTATATAGGATGCACTTAAAATTAACTAATTGCAGCTTTCGTGAGGAATGAGGTGGGAGACATACGATCGATGAGCTTTGAAATCAGAAACACTGCCAGGAACTGTCAGCTGGGTCAGCTGGGAAGAGTCAGTGCTGTGAATCTTTGCAGAACCAGAGGCAAGCAAGTGTTCAGCAGCCCTAACACCATTTTTTCTCTACTACTCTTGGCTGTACACCTCGGGCTACTTGCAAAACACAGGTCTCTAGCCATAAACTCAGGTAGGAAAAAAATGAACCTGATTGATACCTAAAGTTTAAAGGAAATGTGTGTACTGGAAGCAGGAAAAAATAAGTCAGTAATCTACCATTACGATTGCTGCGTGGGTCACAACCACCGGATAAGAAAACTCTGATTTCACAGAGGGGATACCACAACAAAGATTGGGATTTTAATAGAATGAAGGCCAAAAGGAAATAAAGAAAAAAAAAAAAGAATAGCTAAGAGAAGATAATTTAAAACTTGAAAAAATCCCTAGGAAAAGCTTTCTTCTCAGTTAGAGTGTTTCAGAATTAAAAACATATGAAAAATTGGCTAAGAAAAATATATACTTGTGCTAGAATGTGAAAAATAGTAAATAAAAAATCAAGTGCTCTTGGAGATTCTGAAAAAAGTTTATCAAGGATGTATAATAATAAATAAATAAGGCTCAATGGGATGGACAAAAGACTGATGCTACTAGCCCAGAATGAAGAGAGAGAAGGCAGGCAGACTCCAATCAGGGCAGATGAGACAGTCAGCAACATTGCCTTGTTTCACTGCAGCGATGGCACATGTTCAGTAGAAGGTCCAAATCAAGAACATTTGCAAAAAATCCAAGTCTGTTTTATAGTATCCAAAACCACAAACTGTGTGAGCTAACAAAAAGAGTGAGCAACATGAAGCAGAAAGCAGAATCTTTGCTGGTAGCATGGCTAACGGAGGCAGCCCTCTGCCTAGGGACAGGTGAAGAGCCTGCTGAGAGCTTCTGCGTCAGGAGTAGCAGACAAACCAACATGGGCAACATTGATGTGGGTGTATGCTACAGACACTGTGATTCATTAATGGCATGGATGATGGGACAGAGTATATCCTCAGTAAGTCTGCAGATGATACAAAACTGAAAGGAGTGGCTGAGATGGTTGTGCTGCTACTCAGAGGGACCTGGACAAGCTGGAGGACTGGACAGAGAGGAATCTCAGGAAGTTCAATGAGGGAAAATGCAAGGTCCTGCGCCTAGGGAAGAATAACCCCATGCACTGGTACAGGCTGGAGCTGACTGGCTGGAAACCAGCTTTGTAGAGAAAAACATGGGGGTCCTGGTAGACCAGCTGATGATGAGCCAACAATGTGCCCTTGTGGCAAAGAAGTCCAACAACCTTCTGGGCTGCATTAGGCCAGGCAGTGCCAGCAGAGATCCTTACCCCTCTGCTCAGCACTGGTGAGAGGACAGCTGGAGTGCTTGGTCCAGGTCTGGGCTCCCCAGTACAAGAGGGACATGGACATTCTCTAGAGTCCAGCAAAGAGCCATGAAGATGATTAAGGAACTCGAGCATCTGAAATAGAAGGGGAGGCTGAGAGGGCTAGTACTGTTCAGCCGGGTGAAGAGAAGGCTCAGGGAGGATCTTATCCCTGGGTATAAATGCCTGATGGGAAGGTGTGAAGAAGATGGAGCCAGACTCTTCTCAGTGGTGCCCAGTGACAAAGGAAACACAAGCGGTAACAAATACTCTCACAGTAGGAAGATGGTTCCAATACAAAGAATGTAAAGACCTATCCACCTCCCAGTCCTGTTATTGAACTGAAGCTTTAGTAACGGTAGCTCCAAACTTCTTTTCTCAGCCAAGGGATCTCGGTTTAGAAACTACTGCAGAGTTCCTGTAAGAGGCACAGGAAGTGACTGTACAACACTGCTTCTCGCTGCATGAACTGAGCAGCTGCATTGAGAAAAATCTTTGAAAAATCTTGACTGTAAAACCATTATGTGACTTTAGCCTGTGTGGCTTTCCCTGTCTGTCTAAAGGAGTCTAAACCCATCAAGTAAAGCACTTACATGAGCACTGACTCCTGTGCTTGGGAACAAGCCAGTCCTCAGCTTAAACTTTAAGCCTGGCTGATTTCAGTAAGGGTGCTTTGGTCACGATTTCTTCAGGTGCATCCCCCCTGCTTCCCATGCCCACCTCATCTCACAGAAACTAACCCATGCAAGTGGTCCAACTGATCCCTGTAGCACGGACAGCAGTTTTCAAAGTCAAGCCCGGGTGATTTGCAGGTAGTTCCCTTGGCACAAAAGAGTACAACAGTAATGCATCTTGGTATTAATTTTTTTCTGGGCTTTAAACAGAGGATGCCATTCTTTGGAGCTGCCAATAGGAAGCTTCACCATTTACCCCTACAAAATCTAATCAAATCATTAAGCAGTGACAAAACAGGGCCTGCAGGGAGATTTTTCAAAAACACAAAATAACAAATTTGGGATTATCTTTCAAAGCAGACAGACACCAAAATACCGTTTAAAAACCACTCCCCAAATAATCAACTTCCACAGTAATAAGGATTAGTGAATATTCAACATGCCATAGCAATTCTTCACTATAAAAGCTGTTTATGTTGTATTTGGAAGTTTCAATATGCATAGTTTCAAATAGGTAGTCCTTTTTAGGAGTCTCACACACTGAATGACAAGACAATAAAGAGAAACTTTATGAGAAGTTCTTATGTTGATATCAATTATCAGTTAACAGATGCTGTGAGGATGAGTATTTGTGCTTTCGTCTTCCGAATGTTCTAGTGTTGTAATTATTGTGATGTGTTCATATTTCAGATATAACCTGTGACTGACAGGTTAATGAAATCAATTGAATTTTTTTAATTAACTGCAAAATCTTTTGGATTTGTCCTCTTATCATCTATCTTCTCAACTTCAATACATTTCCTTTCTGAAAAAGGAAAAACTTGAGAGATAAGTAGAAAACATAACCAGCTATCAAAAATGCTTGGGAAATCTAAGCAAATGGTGACTTTAAAAACAATTATTGGTCAAGTAATTTGCTCAATATTATTACTTTTCTTCAAAGTACAAAAATTTGTAAATTGCTTGCTCGTCCTTAATACCTGTTGGAATCAGCATTTTTTGTAACCGATGATATGTAAGCACCATCCTAAAGCAAAAGGAAAGCAGATCTTTTTGACACGTCTGTTCCTAAAAACTACTCAATATGCACGCTGCAGTGTCAAACAGGTTTTAATACCATGCTGCTGTTGAGAGCTTGGATGAATTTGCCTTAAGGCACTTATGGAGGAAGAACAGAAATGTTCCCTTTTTATCTCTTGACTAAGCCACAGATTCCAAGTGAAATCACGCAAGATAATCCTGTATGTAAATTATTTATCAGGGCTGAGGTTAAGCTTTGTTATATTAATAACTCAAACCATGAAGCTTAACTGACCTTTAATCACACTGGTTTCCACTAATGTAGCTTTCCCAGTCATGTCCTTCTTATGCTCACGATGCACCAAATCGTTTCGACAACTAACTTGTAATTCCAAAACATCGGCAGCTTGATTTGAGCACAATTTCTTGGTGGCGTTTACACAGAAATTCTGAAATTACATCGAAGAGAACATTGTTTTTACATGTAAATTGTTACTCCAAAACAGATACTTTCAGAGATGTGACATGTACGAGCAACATTCTTTGGGTTACTTCTGTGAATTTTAACCAGAAAATCTTCTTTTTGTCAAAGTCAGTCATCAATCACGTTTACTATAATGCTTGTCTTTGAGGCATGAACATCACAAAATAACAAGACGAGAAGGCACCCTAGGCAAAGAAATTACCTTTAAAACATATCTGCAGTCTTTCTTGTCTTTTTTTTTTTTTTTGGGTGTATGGAGTCATGTTAACACAAGGAGAGAGATTTATGTATCCCTTGTTGTTGATACAGATTTCTTTCTGGTTAACTATTTTTATTGTATCAATCATTCATTTAATGAGTTCTGTTACATATTACATCACAAATTCATATAAAGTCTGACATTTCAATTACATTTATCCAGTAGCATTCATAGCTTAGTGAGTATAGTTAGATGATAGGAACAGGCAATTACGGAGTAATTAATTCTAGTATTATTACATTGCAGAAAGTAAGTTATATGGCTGCAGTACTTGCACCCCTTGAAATTCAGGTCTGATACATACATTTCCATAATTCTGTTTGGATTTTGTTTGGGTTTTTTTTTTAATTTTGAGGTATTTATGTCATAAGTAAGAGTCAATTAAAAGTGTCAAAAAGTATTTCTTCAGTGAAGCTATACAGTAGCTGTAATGTAGGTACAGTCCAATTGCAATCATTATACCAGGGAGTATATATTTTAAAAAATAATCAGTATAGATTTTCCATTCAAAATCAAATGTAGATTTTCCTCAGCAATGAAAGCCCCATCCTCTTCAGAGAGAGAAGGTCATGTTGGTGAAACTGACAGCAGCTACACAGTAACAATGTCTGATCTTTTCAGAATCAACCCACAGTCTGTGAAAGCACAACACGAGCCTACGTTCTATGACAATCTGCCCCTTTTGAAAAAAGATATCAGCTAGTGACAAGAAAGTCACTGGTAATTGAAATAGAAAATTTGAGAGAGTATGTCAAGAAGAAAAGCTGAGGATGAAACCTGTAAAACATATGGACAATTTTTCTCAGTGGGTGGGTCATGATGTGACTTAAGTGGACAACCCTCATTTTTCAATTAGAGGAAACTACAGTAGTTTTCTCAATTTTCTAAAATAAACACTGCAAGCTTGATCTGTAGGGATTGGCTGAGTTACGGTATTCAATGCAAGTTTGTGCAGTACAGGCTGTACAACGCTGGCTTGTGCTCTCCTTGATTGCAGAAGAGCCTCTGAGGTCAAGCAAAGCTTTAAGCAGTGATGTAATTCAAAAAAACCTCAGGGATTTGTACAAAAAGAAATACAGCTGAGAAATATTTTGCAAAGAGGACAAAAATGTCAGAAGAAGTTCTTCTCAGCAGAGAATTAAAATAACCCAATGGAAAAGACACTGTTCAAACTAGGACAATGCTCAGCAGGTATATACCTCATCAGGTATAACTGAGGTTACAGGACCTTTGTCTTTCTTTCACCAGCAGAGTGTGGCCTTTCTTTGACCTCCAGTTCTTTTCTCAACCACCCACACCTAAACATGCCTGTATGCATGACCTGTTTGTTGCCAGTCTGGCGTGGCAATATGAACACACACTTTGCAGGTAGTTCTTGAGAAATGCCCATCTTCTGCTCGCTTAAATAACAGTTTCTCAAAGCTGTCACTAAACTTGTCCTAGTTTCAGTATCAGTCATACCTGTTTATCACAAATGAAAAGTCTTGGGAAGGGCAGGGAAACATTATTATTCATAGGCAGATTCTTCCTGCGTTCAAGTTACTTGGCATACTTAGTACAAAGAAAGTTTTCACTTAAAATTCAGCTTTCAGGTAACTAGGGAATCTTCATTTAAATAGTAGGCGTTAAAAAATACTTTTTTGAAATAATGAATTATTTTATTTCTAGTCAGCTCCTTATTTAACATTTTAATCCTAGCAATCAATATCATGAATGAGTATGTTCAGATTATTTTGCAGTGCCTTAACTAACTAAAAACAAGTCTTTGCATCAAAACAGAAAGATCCTCTCATTAAGAAGAAAGAACTGAAGTCTGTGCTAATCTTATCAGTCACCAGTAAAACCACACACTATGATACCATGGTTTCCTGGGGTACCCTGCAAACAAATTAAAATATGCAGAACTCAAACATGTAAAAACAAACAGGATTACACAAACTGGATCATCACTTCACTATATGCTGAAATCTGATATCACTTTAACGTTCTTAATAGCACTGTAGATAATAATTATGCTAGAAACAAACAGAGATAAGACATTTTTTTAAACTATACAAGAGTGAAGTCTTACAATTGTCTCTCAAATACCGAACAGGCTTAACAGCACAGGTTTTCCATCTACATGAAGTCATTGTTCCACTAAGTTAAAGAAGTCAGGACGCCGGCCATGGTTTTCAGTACTGTTACTGCCAGAAGAAGCACTAATTCAGTTAAAAACTCATGATCTGAATCACAGTCATTTGTTATAACAGCCTGCTTGTGAGGAACCCCCAAATCTCAGCATCTGGAAAATCCAACAACTACAGGTGCGCAAACTGGAAATTTTACCCCAATGTCTAAGCATTGCCCATTACATCTCTAGGTTTGCTCATTGTCCAGAAATAACTCGGAAGACAAAGTACAATGCCATAAACGTAAGGTAGTGTAAGGCTGCGCGGTCAGTCCCGGGAAATAGGAGGTGTTATATCAAACAGGATACAAAAATCAGTGACACCTAAGGTGAGAACTAAAAGGCTGGAGATGCACCACTTTAGTAAAAACAGAAGTTTCAGCCTTCTGCAGAAATTTGTAAGTGAGCACAGAGTTTATCTAAGATGCACAAACTGAAAGCACTGCAGTAGCAAACTGAGTTTCAGAGTGAACAGTTTGAATTAATTTCCCTTGATTACCTGAAGAGCTTAAAGCACTGCATCAGTGTGCATGTGTGCTTGAACTCACTTCGACAAGCAAGGCTTTCCTCTGCTTGCCTGTGCCAGAAGTGGTGAAATCTGACAGCAGTTCTTATTCTTACAAGTGGCACTGCACAAATAGTAATGCTTTGCCTATCTACAGCCCCAGCCACACAAAAGCTGTTCCAAACCCACCACTTTTCCCTGCAATTTAAGCATATGCTAGCATCCCCTTCTCACAGGTCCAAGGTGCATTCTCCTCTGACTTAAAAAAATCAGGCTATCAACAGTTGTCTCCCTGTGAATATTTCTTTCATTGTTGTGTCTAATTGCTTTTTTGAACTCATTTACATTTCTGATATTAACATCATGTGGCAATGAGTTCCAGATTTTACTTCTGCATTGTGTAAAATTTCCTTTGGGTTGTTTTTTTTTTTTCTTTACTGTCCTATCTCATAATTTCATGCTGCTGTTGTAATCCCCCTCTATTACTGGAGAACAAGTCTTATGAGGAGTGGCTGAGGGAACTGGGGTTGTCTAGTTTGGAGAAGAGGAGGCTGAGGGGAGACCTTATCGCTCTCTACAGCTACCTGAAAGGAGGGCGTAGTGAGGGGGGTGCTGGTCTTTTTGCCCAAGTAACCAGCGATAGGACGAGAGGAAATGGCCTCAAGTTGCGCCAGGGGAGGTTTAGATTGGATATTAGGAAAAATTTCTTTCCTGAAAGAGTGGTGAGTCATTGGAATAGGCTGCCCAGGGAGGGGTTTTGGGGTGTCACCATCCCTGGAGGTACTCAAAAAACGTGTAGATGTGGCACTTCAGGACATGGTTTAGTAGGCATGGTGGTGTTGGGTTGATGGTTGGACTAGGTGATCTCAGAGGTCTTTTCCAACCTTAATGATTCTATGATTCTATTAATTTTCTCCCTGAGTTGAGGTTTTTACTATTTTTTCCGAGTCACCTCTTCTTCAGGCTGAAGCATTTCTAGTCTATTTAATTTTTCCTCTTACAGGAGTCAAATTGTAATCCATGATGCACCAGCTCTTGAAATTCCTGCTTCTTTGCAAGATACAGTCCAAAATTACTGAAGGCAGACCATATACCACACATACTTCAGACAGCAGTATTTGGTCACAACTGCTAAAATAGCAGGGGACTTCTAACAATTAAAAAAATGAACCCCAAAATTTTGTAGGGACCCAGCAAAACTTGTGTAACCTCTGAAACAGAATAGCAGAAAGAGAAGATCTTAAAGCAAGTAAGAAAAAAAAAGAAGCTATTAAATCTGTTTACACAAAAAGAAAATAATACATGTGTTCATAATACATATTATTGTTTTGGTTGTTCTTTGGGTTTTTTTAAAGGAAAGAAAGCCTCAACAACATCTAGAACATTCAGAGTAAAGAAGGAGAAAAAACATTTGTTTAAATTACAGAAAAATGTGGGAGTAAATATGAAACCAACAGCTGTCATAGTCTCTGAAAATGCTGTGAGATATGTAGTGGCATAAACCAATCTGACAAAACTATGCTTTTCCAGACAGAAAGTCAAGCTATTATATGATTACAAATGACTCTAGTGAAGAGGAGTACTCATTTGTCGGAGCAATCAGTGCTGGACATGGCACTACACCTTTGGAGTACATTTATTATGAGTCACCCATGCTAGTAGATACAGATCATAAACCTTTCACTGCAATCTTTAAAGACAGCTTGGAGTGGCACTCTTTGCTGCCTTCAGAAACTCAAGCCAAAGCTCTAGATATATATCTTTGCTTTGGCATGTACTGCACAGGTATATTTATCTGCAAAATGCTTAATTGCTGCATGCACCTTTCCACCAGAAAAAAAAGCTGTATAAATGAACAAAAGTGTGATGAATGATTTTGCAGTCCAAACACATTTCACTGTTTCTAGACAAAAAAGGCAATTTCTTCCCACAAACTACAAATGAAGATTCTGTAAGAGAGTCACACAGCACTGTATTCATGGGGAAGACCAAACCAGGCTGAATGAAGCTTTAGCTTTTAATATTTTAGAGAATATTTTAAGGAAATTATGAGAGAAGGGTAGATAGAGACGTATCAGTCTACGTGAGACAGGGTATTCATAATTGTTGATTTATACAGAAGACTTCATGAGTTTCAGAGCAACCTACAGAATGACAACCTGCCTATGTCATTGTTCTCCAATCCTCATTATATCTGCACGACTGTCTGCAAGGACAGTTTGGAACTGCAGTGGATCAGGGAAGAATCACAGGTTTGGATTCCCATACTGTACCAATACAGAACCAGGGTAAGTGCTATCACAATCAGAGCCTTAGACTTTCCTGAAACACAGGTCTCAATTATTTTCTGGTTTGCAAGAGCGTAAGCTGGAGTAACTACATTCTGGTGTAACATCAGTCAGATTCACACCAATGTTAGTCAAAATTTCACCCACTGCATGACTAGAAGTATGAATGGGTACTTCCACCTAACAGATGGGAAACAGAAGTTCAAATAGTGGGGATACACACATGGAAACTGCTGACAACTCTCAGGAAATTTGCATTATTATGGCAGACAGTTAGGACTGATTTATTCCACTTGAAAGGAAACAATTGACTTTAGATTATTACTCATTTGTATCCCAAGGTAGCTCTCTTGCATGATCTATTGGCAAGCCAACTTATCTGGCACATCAAGGTAATTTTCGCAAGGGCACAGTGTACCCATAGTTAAGGGTACTGACAAGGGTCTGTGATTTTGTAGTAAAGAATTTTAACAGTCTTCCCCATTGCACTGATTCCAGCACATGATATCAAGCCTTCATTTTCCACAGTCCATTGGAGTGTGGAAAGGAGAAGAGCTAGTTAGAAGATGCTTCAGAAAGGCCGTGGGCAATAAAGAGGATCCTCATTTAGCCTCATTAACATACAGGACGGGAGCACTTTGGAGAATTATTATTTGCCTGCAGAACTCATAAGATTCTATACACTACAGATGAACAATTTTTGCCAAAGAAGGGGTCAAGGTTATATCATTTCAAAGACAGGAACAAAATCACATTAGTTCATGAGTTCTTCTCTGCCTAAAAGGGACATGAAACATCTGATCAAATTACTTTTTTTTTGATTGGGTTCAAGCTCTTAACAGGTTTCTCCCTCACAAGGTACTTTCTGTACATGCCTACAACGTCACAATTAATTTGACTTTCATTATCACGAGTCTGGGTTTTCCCAAGGATTAAAAAGGGGGAGGCTGTGTAATAAAGTCATGATAGATTGTAGGCACATGCCACTGTAGGCTCATTCTTAGGGTTCAAACAATGTATTTAAAGAGTGGTATTTTCCTAGCAGTAGGGACAGAACAAGTTAATCCTTGTTCAGAGCTTGAATAAGAAAATTAGGATTTAAAAAACAAAACTGAGAAGAAAGTCATGCTCTAGCTATACCCATTTCTACAAATATAAAAGCAAATAATGTATCAAACCAGATAGTCTTAGACAAATCAATGGCATGTGGACCATTCTGAGTTTTGCCCGACATGCAGCTTATCTGTGAGCTTGTACAAATAGTCCAACGACATGCTACCTGAAAAAGAATAAAAGGTGAAGGAAACAACAGTTCTGTAAGCACAGGGCAAGCTGATCCATTTTAGGGGGTCTTGGGTGGGGTGTTTTCGGTTGGCAGGGCCGGCGCTGGTGGTGGGAAGGCGCACCAGGCACCGCTAGATGGCTGTGTCCCCTGCCTTATCCCCGCAGCTCCGCTGAGCCTTCCCACGGCAAACTTGGTTGCAAGGGCTTGCAATTCCACGGTAAAACAAGAGGTGAAAACTTAGCATGCGACCTCTCATCTGACAAAGACGTCTCCTTCTGGTCCACCCCCTTCACCCCGTTTGAAACCACAAGCGCAACAAATTTCGCAGTTGTATCTGGGACTAGGCAGAAAGAAAATATTCCTGATCAGATGTGAGGATTTCTTGGGGCAATGGTATGTGGTGAAATGTTTAAATCTGGTAATTAAAGAGGTTTAATAATTTGGGGGGAGTAGCGAACAGGGTGGGGTGGGGAAAGGGATCCAGCCAACAGGGTGACCTTTAAAGAAGGGCTGGTGTATGTGCATGGTACACGTTTTTCAAGCAAATTTTATGAGGGCTTTAAGGAGGTAATTAAATACTGCCACTCTTCACTGACAGTTCCCACAGTTCAGGTAAATACTCCACAGCTGATTGAGACAAAATAAGTTGCATTATGTTATCAATAAAAACCATGCAAGACAGTACTGCTATTACACTCTACTAAAATTCTTTGCTTGCTCCAGAAATTTAGAATCCCAAGCTTTTTGTTCTTAATCCAATGACTACCATGTACTCATTCACTGCTCACAGTAGTCGTTTAACCATTTATTGTTGAATGAGATCTTTTTCTTTTCCAAAATGTGTCCCAGAATAGTAGAGTACGTCTCAAGAGACTTAAAATGAAGCTTTGCTACCGAAGGGTCTTTTATGTCAATGGGTAACTAGAGCTGTCAGCCTCCTTTCCCAGACATTTTTCTCCTGCTTTGTGTGTATACAAGCAAAAGAGAACAGAAAATTATGTTGGGCACCCTTGAGTTGCCTGGGACAAAACAATGCTGTATTAACCAGCACAAAATCACCAGGCTTACACCTTCAGCTATTAGTGTTACAAATCAAAAAGGGTATTTTAAAATCTTTCTCAGCAATAGTTTAAATGCAAAATACAGGGAAGTGCATAATGCCCTCCCAGCTCCATCTCTTCTGTCTCCTCTCCCTGCTAAATACAAAAAGGGGGGAGCACCTGTTCCCCAGAGCCTCAGAGCAAAGAACAGTTTTTTCATCTTTACTGTAATGTATATAATGTTAGCATTAACATTTATTTTTGCAGATATGTCTTTATCTTAAGGCCTGCTTTTTTTCTGAGTGCTTGGTCTTAAACAGCACTTTCTTTATTCAACACACTATGCAGTGAAAGGTAAGTATTGTGTTCTGCATTTTACAGGCTGGCAAATTGAAATGTGCTCTTTTCCACATAGCTTCAAAAGGTGAGTAGGAACTGGTGAGGTCCCCCCAGCTGTCACCTTTCCATATACCCTGACTCTTCCACATACCCTGCTTTTCCCGCCAGCAGCACTGCCTGCCTCTCAGCTACAGAAATTAAGCCTGGACTGTCTCAGATTGGGCAATGAAATGCAGTTAGTAGCCACCTGTGAAAATTCTGGTTTCCATGGCACTCCTGGCGTGAGAAGGCAACCGTGAACTGAAGCGACAAGAGGACCCTGTTGTTCGATGCCTTAACCCCAAGGCAGGCTTTGCTCTTCTCCTGAGCCACTCAGCTACTAAGCACTGAAGTTCTTGGGAGACAAAAAAAAAAAAAAAAAGCTCTAAAGATGTAAATTATTAAGGTCTGCTTCTGTATTACAAATACATCTCACCTCAGCAAATGGAAGTGCTTGTTTGTTCAAAGACTATGAAATGTTGTATTTTGTGAAATCACCACTTAAGCAGAAGATGCGAATTCTTCTCATTTATCTTAATGGGACATTAACTGGAAATTTAATTACAAGGGAGAGCTAATTATCTGCAGGTTTGCCAAACTGCAGATGGAATCTACTCAGCAGAATGAAATCTGAATGACGAAGCCGATGCGAACATAAGTGCAGTTTAGTGTGGGGAAAATTTGAACTGAAACCAAATGTAAAGAAGAACAAAATTTCCTGTAACTCCTGACACAGAAGCTCAGACAAGGCACCCCTCGCTGCACCGTTCCCTCAGCTGTCTCTTCCTCAGTCCTCAGATCTTCTCTGCCCCTAAACCATGAAATAACAACCACACTGGTTTAGGGCAAAATACGCCTCGCTCAGTTTCTTTGCCACTGCCCTAAGCAGACACCAAGGAAGAATAAGGAAAGAACAAGGCAATTTTCTACCTTCAAATACACTCTCAGCCTCTTACTATTTTCAGCTCAGGGAATTTCCTGAGTTTGACGTGGTTTGTCTATTAGTAATCCTCAAAGGGTCTCTCTTCCAAATATTTGTCCAGTCTCCCCTTGAACTCCTGATCCACTTCCAGCCTTGCTCTGGCTCCCCTTGGTCTGAATGTATCCTGCTCCATTTCCTCTAATTGTGGCCCTGCAGAGAGTGGGGAGGGGGAAAAGAGGGGAGGACACGATTTTTGAAACAAATTGTTTTCAAGTTCTTACTGCTGCACTGCCCTTCCTAGCACGAGTCTGCAAGTCCAGCTGCAGAGCTCACACTGTGCTTCCTCTTACTGCATGACAGAGAGGCTGTGCGTGGCAGACAGCAGCCTCAGGAAAGCAGCAGGACACCGTGTTGGTAGGAATTAAATACTTCAGACCGGATCCGGATCTCAGAAACCAAGTGTAAATCTGGAGTCACTCCCTGCAGTTCAGAAGCATTATTCTGGATTTACTCAGTCATGGTTGAATTCAGCATCAGGCTTCTTGTGCTTCAAAATCATCTGGTTTCTGGGCCACAGTGAGGAATGTAACAGCAGGAGTGAAAGGAAAAATGGGTTATTTTATTAATAAAATGCATGCTTATTCTAGCAGGTATTTCTGCAACGTTTGGATCCTTTCAAGAATTTTGCCTTCTCACACATATATACACATATAAATGTACACAGAGGTATGAGTATATAAATATTTCAGCTTGCCCACTAGAAGCTAGTCTGTTTTGGCAGAAAGAAACTATTCTGCCCCATTTTTCACTTCCCTCTTTGTTCTTTATTCTCTGACATAATTTCAAAACTCTGACACTGAATTAACTCGCAGCTGTGTTAAACTGCACACTGGTGGTTAGCAAACCTGGCCAAGTCACAGTGGGTTTTGGGTTGCTGTCAATACTGAAAAATGTCCTGGGGAGGAGCTGGATTCTTCTTCATCAGAAAGGATGTTTGCATCCTGGATCTGGCAAATTGGGAAGTGCCTACCCCCCAGACAAGATTCACTTCTAATTACAGGTACTTATCAAAAACTGTTAAAAGGGGACTTTTTAGTCTGTTTCTGTCTGTTGGTATTTTAGATTTTGAATTTCCTTAATTCAGCATCGGGAAAAAAAAGTAAGGGAAGGGAAGGCTTGCAAGGGCATTTTGACCCTGGTATCCAAATGAAACAATGTGCCCACGTCTGCCTCCTTAAACCATGCTCCCTCCTGGGCACTGGAGCTGGCTGGAGCTACAGGAGGTCTAAGAACTCTTCCCAGATTATCTCCATGGCAAATGGCAGGCCCTGGTCACCGGCCTGCTTCAGAACCAGGCTGTAGATTCAAACCCCGAGCTGCCTCAATACCAAGCTGTGAAAATGAGAATTAAATGTCCTCTTCTACTCATAACTGTTTTCCAGTGCTTTTATTATATCTACTCCATTTCTAGGTTTTCTCCAGAGAGTTGGGTTTGTAGGACAGGCTTGGCACTCAAATAGTCTTCAGAGCTATGTCTCTGTGGCATTTATAATGCCTTTTAAGCCTGTTCAAAAAGAGACAGGCGAGAAGAGAGGATCTGTACAAACCCCAGCCTGTTATTTCTTGGATCAGTGTTAAAAATTGGCTTGCAGGAAACCAACTGGAAAGTCATCAGCAGTAAGCAGCATGGAAAACAGTGATGGTGGTACTCCACTCATACACTAAGAAATGTCGAATAGCAGAAGGCGGTTCATATTCAGTCATTTTACATTGAATTGTGGAAGTTAGGGCCTGTAATGCCCATGTTCATATTAATGCATAACAGGTTAGTTCATAGGATGCAGATGGATGTGCCATACCAAAGGCTTCCTCCAATACAGCACCACTGTGCTTTGTCTCCTATACCTTCTTCATGGTAGTTATGTGACAATTCTGTGTTTTCTTCCCTTGTGGTGACTGTGATGGTATCCTTGACACTCATTTCTGTTGCTCCTAGAGGAACTATTCTGGAGACAGTAGTTACTCATATTCTGTTTATTTAGGGTACTATTAAAAAGATGAGCACAAAAATGTACCCACCATCTGTACTGCAGAACTATGGCTTAAGTTATAGTTAAAGTAAAATACAGGTAAACTAAAATTCTCCCAGTATTGCCTCTTAAAATAATACTGTCTTTCACACTGAAACTGGAGCTAAATCAGGTGAAAAAGGATTAAGCACAATCTAAATCTGAAATTTTTTCACAACTGCAAAACTCAAAACAATAGAAAAACTGTATATGGGAAAGAAGAAAGAGGAAGTCAGCTAGGAAAGAGAAGTTTTTTTCTTTTACACAATTCCTCAAAGTTATTTCAACTGGGAAATATATCACATATTATTTTGGTGAACATGAACCAAGCTTGTGTAAACCAAGTGCACATACTATTCCATATTTGGAATTAAACATTTCAGAAAGGGAGCAGAAAATGAACCTCCAAACTGTTCACCACGTCCTCCTCCTCCTCCTCCCTCCATCCCTTGCAAATGCTACGTATTTGTACTGTATGATCAGTAAAGAGCACACCTAACAAGGAAACAACATGAAGGCTTGTCAGATACGCAACACTCCCTCCCCCAGCTTATGGTGAAAAGCAAAGGCTATGTTTGCTGCGAGGGGCTGCCAGCACAGAATCTCAGATAGAACAAGATCTTTTCAGCAGGTCTGTGTGGACACACACCAGCAACTCAGGTGGACTGGCTAAATCTGTGTGGTGTGTTGTCATTTTTCAGCCCGTTACTCTAAGCCATTGTATTATTGTTCTTGAAGAGGATCAGGGACCTAAGCGATGGATTATTGTTCTTGAAGTGGATCAGGGACCTACGGTTTAAGCTCCTATGGGAGCTATCAGAACCGGGGTGTGGAAGCATCCAATCATAAATGTTGGGTAATATCACCTTCAGTATAGCCTTCATGGCTACTGCTACTGCTGAACCTCAGTTCAAACTCCTTCTGCAGGAGACTGAAGGGGATCAGTAACACAACAATCCCTTGCAAGCAAGCAACAAACCCTCTGAGGAGTTTTGAGCTGTAGCCAGTCTTCAGCCTGGATCACTTGATTTTTCAAGACTGCCTGGCTCAGGATAGCATGCCCAGTGGTAAGACATGAGAGGGTACCCCTGACTGGTCAGTTGAAACAACTCAACTCCTGCAGACCCCCAAAGAAGTTAAGATAGACCTGAAGGTATAAGTAATTTGTTTTCATTGCTCTGATCTTTTGGATGTATCATACAGGGCAGGCAAGTACTTCCAGCTGAGACATAAGGCCTGGGTGAATCACATCGTGAATATAAGGTCTGTATTTGATGATCCTGTTAATGTTCTCACACAGTCCTTGGGGGGTATCAGTCTTCAAGCTTACAGGAAAGACCAAAATACCTCTTTCATTCCTAGTCCCTGGGACAATATCTTGTTTATGTTCTCAGCACATGGCATTATTAGGATCCACCTAGTCTCCTGGTGAGCTCCCCTGGCACTGATGATGAAGCTGACAATACTGTGTTCAAATCAAACATATTTCAACAAACTGGTTGCCACTGCCTATTTTACATGTACAGTCATGTTCCCAGTCACCTGTCTTGAGCAGTTTCTTTGTAGTCCACATACCAGTGACAATGTTCTTACCACAGCTATGGTAGATTGGATGTGAACAGCCCATTAAGTAAATATTGACACTTTACAAGTATAATTAAGAGAATCATGCTTTCACAGGAGCCAATACCTGTGGTTTATTTTTGTTGGAGACAGAAAGGTCTGTGATAAAATCTTTTAAGATATTTAAATACTTAGGTAATTTTTAGACCTTTAAGGGAGATTTTATTCTCAGTCAGACAGCATGCTTGGAAAGTAGGTCTCCTTTCACTGCTTGTCTCATTCTGATAAGGGACCATTTCTTCATTATAAAATGATACTTCAGCTATAATAATGGTTGGCTTGCTTGGGTTAAGAATAGGAGAATTGGGATTTCATTAATCTTACTGAAGGTTTTTTCTCACATCTGTTCATTGAGTGTAGTAGATCAAAAGGAGAGCATGAAATTTCAGCCATGTTAAGTATACATTTGTCTTAAAAACTAATGATACCACGACAAAACCTTAATGGTTAGTTCTGCCATTCTGCAGATGACACTAATGATTACGTAGTCTTGAAACTGTGTTGCTTCTCCCCAGTTCACATTCATCTGTGTTCAGAATGTGACCAACTTCATGAAAACTTTTCTGAACTTTGCATATAGTCTCAATGCACTAAACCAGGCCTTTTAAACCACTTGTTTAATATTTTTCTAGAAGACCCTATGTGCAGAAGACATTCTAAGTGATAAGTATCTGCATTTCCTAACCAAAATAATGAAGTAAAACATTCCATACTACGTTTACAAAGTCCAAGAAGACATCCAATGAGTTGGTGGGTTTTTAAGCACTGTTGCAGCTGACCAATGCATTAAACAGCTGTTGTCATAGACAGTCCTGTTGTGTCCCGTGTCTAGGCACTGACACAGCTGTTAAATTCTGAGCTGTCAGGGCAACCACATACATCTTCAGAGGGCTTTGCCACAATGACCACAGATTAACACCAGATAGAAGATTCTTTGAGCAAATAAGTAATTGCTTGGTGGACAATGCTTCAAACCACTGTCAAGAAAGCACTTTTCAGTTTGCTCTGATGGCAAAGAGCTGTGTAACTCTCATGAGTTTGATCACATAGGACTGCTTTGGTTTCCTCAGTCCACTGAATTACCCTGGGAATTTAGAAAAGGTTTTATTTCTGCAGCCTAAAATTTTCTCCCATTCAGTCTTTGAACCAAGCTTAACTGTTCATTTGCTTTTCAGTTCAGCAGCCAGCCTTTAAAAATACAGTGCTGTCTTCTCCTGAGGCTTTGTACTCAACATTCAGATGGTCAGCCGGGTCTTTTTTTTCTGGTGTAAATACTTTCTTCTCAGGAGGTGGAAATTGAGATGACCCCTAGCAAGCTCACAGGAAGCTTTAAAAGAGATTATTATGACATCAAACTTGTGCCAGTCTTGAGAGGTAGTATTAGTAGTCCTATTACCTGTACAAGAAAAACAACTTTCTCGCTCTTACCAACAGCAAGTAGTTCAAACACACATATTAGACCTCCCTTCAATGGTATGTGTCACACGTCGGATTGTTAGTAGAGCTTTCATGCCCCACATGGCAGAGGAGCTTGTAAGCAGCGTCACAGGCTGGTGTCCCAGTTCTACCAACTTGGATCACGTGCTTTGGCTCCCGGAGCAAAAAGCAGAGTGTGTCTGATCAAACTGGCAGTGTTGGCAGCAGCAGGACTTTTTTTAACTCAGCTGAATTGACTGCTGATCTTCAACCTCCCCTGATTTCCTTCATCTGTTTTGCTAAGTGGTGGCAGGCAGGAGAGGAGGAGACTGGACTCTTGGCTGAAGTGACAGGAGTTAGTTGTCACCACCTCAGGAAACTGCCCAGCACAGCCAGACAGAAACATGGGGTTTGGGAAAGAAAGACTCACCACAGACAGCTGTAAGAAGACATTTCTTTCTCTGGAACTGTTCTTTTCCATGTCTTTCACCAAAACCACAGATTACGGAAGCACAGTGCTGTAGAGGGGCATAGCATTGAGCAGATGCAAAAATGTTCCAGTGCCAGAGAGACTGGGCTGTCTCCCAGCTGTGCCTTCAACCAGCTACCACGAGCAGATCAGGACTGCTGTGGATCATGCAAACAAAGAGGCATGTGGCAGAAGTGAAGTTGTCTGAGCTGAAACAAAATAGCAAGCCTGAAATGACCCAGGCCAAGATGTAGGAAGATGAGGTGGCTAGTGCTTGGTTTCAAGCTGGTTGACAACTTGCTGAGTATAATGAAAGCAACACTCATTCTCAAAAGCATTTGGCTGGTTTTGGCTATTGTTGTCTTCTTGACCCAATGAGAAACAGATTAATGCAGGAAAAATATCTAATCAGCTGGTGTAAATTAGTCTATTAAAATCAGTGTGCATCCTTGTGTGAGTACAGCTATGCACATACGTAAGTGTTTACAGGAGCAGAGCCTTAGAGGCTTTGACCCTGCCAACTCGTTCACACATACTTAAGTTTACTACAGTGAACAATCCCATTTGGCAAATGGAAAATCTCGCCGTGGTATTGTACAAGCCTAGCAATTGGCAAGATCAGGACCTTGGACTCAATGTTTTCCACAGCAAAGCATATTTTTGGCACTAAGGAAATGATAGAATGTAGCAGAACAATCTATCAGATACACAAATCCTGTATGTCTTAAACCAAAAAGTATTCAGGGAAGGAAATACTTTTTTCCACAGATGAGGTCAGTGTTTAACATATTGTGGGTGCTACCAAAATTCAAAAAATAAATAGAGAAAATAACTTGGCATCATTTATTTATTTGCTTCTTTGTAGATTTATGAGAAGGCTAACAAGAATAAAAGAAGAATGTACAGCTTGTTATCATTAATTCTGTGGTTTAATAATCTTTTATTTACTAAGGTATAGAAAACCTCAAAACTAACAAATCCATCTATGTTTTCTGGGTGCCTGGCAATATTTGAAAGCTTATATAAATAATGCAGATCTCAGGTTAGCCTCACCCTCCAACACTTATTTCGGCTTCTTGGATAACTAATAAGATCAACAGCAGGCAACACTGCATGTGACAATGGCTCTTGGGAGAAAATTCTCTAATCTATCTGGAGTTGGACTAAAATCTCTCATTAATTTCACATGGATCATCAGAGAGCATCTGTGAGGTAGCAAGTTTGTGGATGACACAACCTCGCTTGCCAGCAGAAGCCTTCCCTTCAGCACTACTCACTCCCTAAGACATACAGTCCTCCATTCTGCATTCTTGACTGAAATCATGGAAACAAAATGCTGTGAATTAAAAAGCTGTGTCACAGGCAACCTGAGGCAACCCCGATGCCTCCTTCTGAGCCAGAATTTATCGGGTCAGCAACTTCCGATTCCTGCTAGCCCATTTGGCCACCTCTATAACCAGCATGTTAGCAACAGAGAAACATACCCCTCTGTGACAGTAACTGGCTCCCTTTTGAGGCCCAGTGTTACACTGGCATAGCAAAAAGAGGCTTCAAAGCAAGCATGAGCTAGACCCAGGAAGGGGTAAGAAGCCACACCTGCAGTGTAGAGCTCTTTGAAGCCAGTGAGTTTCACCACGCTCTGGTTTTAGCAAACTTTTGCAGGAGGTGGTCTGTGTGGTTTTGTGAACCAGAAGTTTCATTATAATTTTGGGGGGTGGTTGTGTGAAAGAAGACATTTAAGAAGAAATTGGGTGAAAGATGTATGTGTATCTTTGAAAGCTTTAGGAAGTCTTCACTGAACTGCCTGGTTTCTAGCCCACAGTAGGATTTCACTGGAATTTTCCTGTAAAACTTCTAAAAGCTTGAATTTTGTTCCATCGTACATATATTTGAGATTTATAAAAAAGCAGAAAGAAATTATCTTGTATCTTAGACCAGTTTACTTCGATATTTTAGTAGTCTACCAGTTTTGCAGATTCATTTAGTAAATGTTGCATAAATGTTTTCTAATGTCTTAGAACTTAATATTAGTAAGACTGCAGTTAACTTTACTAAGTCTCCTTTTACTTTACTAAGTCTATTTTTTTTCCAGAAAAAATGGTTTGCAACATTTATATAGTGAGTGGAAGAAAGCAGAGGCTATAAAATACTCTGCTGATAAAAGTAGTGTTACTGATGGAAATTTCTAGGTTTAAATAGTCCTCATCACATTTCTCTCACAAACTTAAGAATATTCTTTATAGCAATTTCATAATGTAGCTATCTAAAACTTCTGTATAAAGCCCTGGATTCAAGCAAGTATTCATTTTTTGTGACTTTACAGGTACAATTGGTACATTGCTCTTGGCAGACTGGCAAGATAGCACACAGGAATTATCTCATTTAACTGTAGATCAATGCCATGACTGCAACTATAAAATTGTAGGCAAATTGTACAGTAACTACAAGGTTATTATCAATCACTTTTAGCTCTGCAGTGTCACAGGAAAGAGGACAGGTACTGTAATAGGCTCTCTGCTGAGTACATTTCATTAATATATTCTGTTTTCTTCCAGAGTCTTGCACATCTCTTGCTCCTAATGGCTAATTTGTTTTGCTAGTGATAAAAGTAGGGAAATCAACCCAGGTTCAAGCAAATGCATCAGGATCAGTCATGCTTTTCTTCTTATAGTCAAAAAGGTTTATCTCGTTATTTATTGTTAGAAATTTATCACATGGCCATTTTAGAAAATCAACCAGTATCTTTCTGCTTTCACTTGGTAATTATTAGGTCACAGCCCTAAGTGGAAGACAAAGCAAAATCAAAGGTCCATAGTGGATTTCCAGTATAGGCAGGTGTTACCTTACTGAACATGGTAGTGTTACAGAGGCATACAATCAAGAGGCTGGTCAAGCCCCAGTACTGTTCCTCAACAACTGACCAGATTTTAACAGACAACACATAGAGGCAGGAATGGAGCCACATGCTTTGTCACTGCTGCTCATTATCAATGGCTGCAAAGTTATTTAAATATTTAAAGCAGTAGTACAGGACAGTAGACTTTACCCTTTGTGAAAATAACCTTTAAAACATTTATTTCATTCCTGACCAAAATCTTACTTTTCAGGTAGTCTTCTGACTTCAGCTCTCTCATGGCCATGGTAGAATGTGATGTTCTGGGCCAGGGAAACAGTTGTAACACACA
>VZTL01042866.1:13283-36211 GCA_013400535.1 Scopus umbretta
AAAAAAAAAAAGCTCATTTCATATCTCAATATCTTCTGTGGCACCTGACACAATGTTTTTCACCTGCAGAGATGCATGGTTAGCCAAGGGTGAGAACACAATCAAAATAAGACAGTAGCATCTTTCATAAGCAGAGAGAATGTTAAAAACAACATTTCTGGCATGTCACAGCTGCTTGAGTTATATTGACATGTCTCCTAAGCCGAGGAATTGTCAATGCTAAAGGTCACACTTCAGTGCTTCCCACATCCACCCTGTTAGAGACGCAGAGTATTTATTGCAGCGCAGCGCTGATGATGGCGAAGCTGACTTGTGAACTCTGGTGCTATGACGGAATGAACTCCCCAACCCTCTGCATGGTTGTTTAAACACATTTTAACCCGAACGAACGGCGTGTGCTCTGCAGCCCGGTCTGTTGGTTTGTAGAACTGATTTACTAAAGCCATTCGTAAATTGACCGTAAGATTCCGAACGGTGAGCCGGCTTAGCGTGGGGCACCCATCCCTCCGGTGTCCGTCCGTAGCTTCCCTTCATGCAGCTGTCCCGGCGAGGATCGTCCCTCTGGCCCGTCACGCAGTGGCGCCGGGAGCGCTCTCTGCTCCTGCCGTTGCTTTTGACTCTAAAACTTGAAGATGCCTTTTGGTTCTGAATGCAAACGAGAGGGGCGAACGGCCGGTCGTTGCCACTGCAGGAAGATCAGTAGCCAGCCTGAGCTGTGTAGCGGTACGTAGGATGCTGTGCGCTTCCCATTCCAGCCTGAAGTCACTCCGTGGTTTAGACATGACAGTGCCATTCTGTAGGGCAGACTGTATTGTGGATTTTCAGTTTTAGCTAGAAGGCTGTTTGGTTTTCTTTTTTTTCTCAAGCTCCTCTCGATCCTCTTGTGGTTTAGACACTGTAAGTCATTGTTTTCCAGTTACACTGCATTGCTTATGTTTAGCGAAATAAAAACGGGGGGGAAAAAAAAAAAAAAAATCCCAGCTTTGGTCCAGTGCAAACCAGCTGTATAGTTCCAGTTCTCTTAAGCAGAAAATAAAGCCCTCTCCAATTAAACAATTTCAAGAGCTCTGGTATTGATTATTTCTCCTCCTTTGCCTGTAGAGATCTTATTGCTTCTATTAGAACAAACAAAAACCTCTGCAATATGGGCCACGTTGGCTCTTGCTTTTTTTTTTTTTGCTTTTTTAATTTTAAAATCTTAAAATGGAAATGTGGCTTGCATGGTATGAAGAAAAACTCCTCCCAATTCGTCTTAAGCTGTAAGTTAATATTCTTTATTCTCTGTTGTCATTGGGTTCACCTGCTTTGTGCTGAGTCGATGTTTTATTTCGTAAGAGCTGTTTAACTCCCGGTATAAGGTGTTGCTTCAGATAAGGTAAAAACAGTGCTTCTAGTGCCATTTAATAACTGCTTCCTACCTCTTCTCAGTTCTGCAAATTTAGGTGTTCCATTTGTGGTAGGAAATCGGCCATTACAGAGAGCGGCTCCTCCGTGTGCTGTGTGGGGCTTTTTCTTTTTTGTTTTTGTTTTTTCCAAAAAACTCCCATCTTGGAGCTGAGGAAAGGCCACATCTCCTGCATACTCTCTCCAATTACTGTGCTCACCAAACCCAAACATCTGAATATTGCTTGCTGTTCTGCTTTTTTGCTGGTTATGCTGGGGAGATGGAAGGCTCTTGCGCATCGGAGAAAAGTTGGTTTCCATAGCTACACGTCGATTTAAAAAAAAAAAAAAAATCCATTTCAGGATGACAAGGAGGTGAGAACCTCAAAAAGAAAAATTACCTCGAATAACTGTGTGGTCTCTCAACAGCAGGATCAAAGGTAAATAAAGGCAAGTAGAGATGTCGCCTCTGGAAACGTGGTGATACAGCAAAAGCAGCGGCAGCCAAGCGTCTTTCCCTGGCTGCGGTGGTTTTGCTTTCCCGCTGTCCTTCCTGCTGCAGCAGGGCGATCCCCGGACCGGCTTGGGATCCTCGTCAGAAGGTGGGAAGCAGGGTGGGGATCGCCTCTGACCGCAAAAGGTGGACGCGATGGCTGTGAGAGAAAGAGAAGGTGGAGAATTTTGGGGTGGGGTTTAAGAGGCTGCCAGGGGTTTGGGCCGGGTGAAGACCTCGCAGCAGCAAGCTGTGGGGCTGCGCGAGAAGGCGCTGCCTTCGAAAAAGCGCTTGGTGACGGCCGGGGGGTTGTTGAGGATATTTACTACCACTGAAAGCGCCCTAAAGCACGAGGCTTCTGCGGCTCTGCCGTACGTTGGGATCCAAGCGGCCACCCAGGGAAGAATAAACGCCCTCGGGATACCCTGCCGGCGCTTGCTCGAGGTGGAAACCGCATAGCGCGTAGGTGTAGCGGCTCTCGGTTCTCAGCGTGGCTGTGAATGGGCCGTATCCAGCCCTGCGCTGTGCCGAGGAGAGCTGTTGCATGGTGCTGGGCAGCGGCGTATCGATAGCTGGCGTTGCGTCCAGCGATGCTGTTTTGGCTTGGCCCTTCCATTTCCCGGCAGCGAGACCTCGCTTAAAACGCTTGGCAGAGCAAGGGCGGGCGCGGAGAGGATGGGAGCGTCTCCCGAGGCTCTGCTCGCTGCGTTGGGGTCGGTTATCCCAGGATTTGGGTTCGACTCTGCCCAGAAACCAGCGCGCCGTCCTGGGTCCTGTTTCTCTCTTTGCAGAGGTCTTAAAACAACGAGCTGCGTCGGTCTCCTGCCCTTTCCCCGGGGAACACATGCTTGTTGCTGCGCTCAGCGAGCATCTGTGATGTGGGAACCTGATTTGGCGTGCTGTCACGGCCTGGATCCAGGTCCCTTCCTGGTACTACTATTCCTGGGTGAGATACGGAGCAGCACCGCTCCGTCTAGCCCTGTTTCTGCCGGGGACCCTGGCTCGGTACTCGAAACGCGCGTCAACCCTTGGACTCTTGTCACTGGAGCGGTGACACTAACAGTAACCGCTTCTGACTGTATCGTGTTTGAAGCTTTCGCTTCTCCAGAAGGATCATTTAAGGGATTTCTTCTGGTTTCTCTCCAGGGCCTGAGGAAGAGGCTGTCACATCCCAGGAGATCAGGAGCCAGGTTGGAGGCAGGTCTGGGGCTGTCGCAGGAGAAGGATGCTTTTCTCCAGCTCTCTCGGCCCAGAGTTGTGCAGTATCGAGGAGGCTGAAGGCAAGAGACAGGCAGGCAGGCAGGCAGGCAAGGGGTAGCTCCCCTGCCCGTGCTCCTACCCCAAGTCCAAGCTCAAGACTTATTTGCCGCCTGCCAAATCCGCGGTGCATTACGCACGCCCGCGGAGAGGGCAGCCTGTGCTGGCTGGCTATCGCCAGGCTGCAGGAGATTGCATCCATCTCTGTCAAGCGCCGTTATTAAAGCGGAGCGGCGAGACTCCGGACTCCTGTCCTCAGGCTGGTGATGCAGCAGCTCTCCACATCCAGCCCTGGAAAGGGGCTTGGGGAGGGAACTGGAGCCGTGGCAGAGTCCGATTAAAAACGCACCTCTCTCACCTATGGAGAGGTATATGTTGGTGTGTGTGGATGTAGGGGAGACGGGGAAGCACAGCCTGCTCTTTAGGGGCTGCAGTGAAGCTGCTGGGGCCCCACATGGAACGATGCGCAGTTCTCGCGCTCAGAAAGATGCAGAGGATGCTCGCGGTCGGCGTTTCTGCCCCAGAAGAAATCATAAGATTATCTGGGAGCGGGGAAAAAGCTTCCCGGGTGCACTGTGGAGTGGTGAGCGCCATTCTGGTTAAGGGACCAAAGTCGCGACGTGATTAAATCGCACGGTTGAGTTGGGACGAGGTTCTGGTGGTGTTTGTGTGGAGAGGAGGTCGAAGTGGCGTTGGTTGGGCGTGTTACCAAGTGGTTCAATGCTGACGTGTTAGTTTTTACACGGGCTTTGCAGAAATTGTGTTTTCTGGAAAATACAATAGAAATTATCTACCGTCTGCTCCAGGAAATATTTTTATGAGACCTAGAGCGGGGGCAGATGGAGAAGCAGCAGTTGTGTGGCGGAGGGTCTATCCCCGCTCCTGGAAAGAGCGGGGTCTCCGTGGAGCAAAGCAGCGGCACCCAAGTCGGGACCCCCGGGTCCCATCCGTGCCTCAGGAGCTTTGTGGTGGTCTCTTTCCCTTTGGCCCGGATGAATCACAGCCAGTCCCTTGCCCCTGGATGTGCTCTGGGGATTGCTTTGGTGTCTCCATGACAAACAGCCAGCCAGCACCATCCCGGGAGCATCCGCGCGTTTTCCTTCCACAGGTGGGCTACGCTGGCGTTTGCTTGCAGGCGCAGCCTCTCCGCCTTCCACGGGATGTGTGACGGTTCTCCTCCAGGCATTAGGAACTGGGATCCAGGAGGGCACATGGACGCACCAGAGTGGGTTTATTTAACGCTGCCATTTCTGCCTGTCAAAAAGCAAGGGAGCACTCGGTGGCTCTGCTGGGGAATGCAATTATCTTTTTGGGCTCCATCTAATCCCTGTTCCTGAATTTCTTGATCCTTCAGATCCTTCTCCCCGGGGAAGTCACAAGTGCAGCAAAATCCCATTTGCGCAGCCCTCGCTTTGCATCCGCGGAAGCCCGCTCCGCCCCTCCGTCACGCCACCCCGATGTCACTTTGCATTCAATTAACATTCACGCTAAGTTTCCTAACTAATCCCTTATTTTAAGATTGCTGCTTACTCTCTCCTGGCATCAAAGGCTTTTAGCGCTTACCCTGACAGAGGCGATGACACAGAAGGACTTTTGGGGGAGGCAAAGGTTGGCTCGGAGAGCCCAGCTGAAGCTGGAGCCTGCATCTCCGGGACCTGCTCATACTTGGGCCGAGACAGTCGCTGGTGGGACAGCCGCCTGCGTAAAAAGGCATAGCTGTGCTTTTACGTGAGCTGTAGCTGTCACAGATGAAGGAAGACGTTGCTCAGATCGCAAAATATTCCAGGAGGGTGCGATATCCCTCGCTAAGAGGTTTGCAGTTGTCAGCTTGGAGGGTGCCTGGACCTCTAGATGTAGCTCTTGAGCTGTTGTACAAAGATGAAACCAGACGCATCTCCCCGACCCCCCCGCGCTCCCTGCAGGGCCATTTTGTGCGAGCTGCCTCTCAGCGTGGCATCTGCCCAGGGACTGTCTTTTGCGTCCAATAGTTCCGCAAACATAACCTTAATTGGATCATCAACTGGATCTAATTTGCCGAGTTTTTCCCCCCCTTCCCCGCCCCATGTTTCATTACGGGTCTGCCTGGGCAAGCGAGCGGCGTGCACGCCACCGCCAGCTGCGGGAGAGCTGCTGGCAGCTTCCAAGGACGAGGCTGGAGCATTTAGCTCTGCCGTAATGAACTTTCCTGCTAATTATTTTTAGGCACTCCCAGCTTAAATAAGAGCCATCGTTCCCTGCCGTGGCCTGGCTGGAAGGGGCTGGGCTGCTGCGTCGCTGAGGTGCAGGGCTGAGCTTGCCTCCGTGCAGCCTGGAGGGTTTGAGGAGGGAAGTGATGGTTTGTGCGAGGTTCTCCCTCGGAGAGGGGAGGGAGAGAAGAAGGATGGATTCCCCCTCCACCCCTTATTTTAGCCCAAAGTGCTTTTTCTCAGCCCGGATGGCCTTGGAGGGTGCTAGTGTGTTTGCAAACTCCTGCTGCGAGGTCAGGAGCCGTGCCTGCAAGGCAGAGGTGCTGCTGGAAAGCCCCACGGATGGTAAGAGGTATTGGAGTGCTGGAGCCCGATGTTTGTGAGCTGCTGCGTTTGTCTTGAACCCACCCAGGCTCTTTGTGGGTGCTGCGGCCACGAGGGCACGAGCCCAGCAGCGCCTTACGGCTCCCCTCCGCTGCAGCGCCCGGCAGCGTGGCAAGCCCGGGGAGGTTTTCCATCCATGGGGCGAGCTCAGGAGGAACTGGACCAGTTTACTTTCCTGAGATGGCTCTGAAATGCAGATTGACCTCGTGGTTGGGGTGTCAGGACACGGGGGGTTCCTTCCCGGCTGGGCTCGTGGCTTTGTGTCTCTTTTTTCCCCAGTTCTCCGCTGCTTTCAGCGGGATACCGTAGTGAGCTGCCCTGTGTCTCGGGGACGTTTGTCTCGGTGCTGCGGCTTTACCCCCATAACAAAACATCCGCGGTGAGGCCGGGCTGTGGTGGGGTGCTTTCCTCTCTTCTGCCATGGTGAATTATTAAAGAGCAAGGAAGTTGTAGGAGCTCCCGTGTGCTTGGAGGCCAAAGCAGGGAAGAGACATTTTGGCTTGGCAGTACAGCTGAGGCCGAATTCCTCCAGGCATCTGCCACCTCTGAGCTTTGCCCACGTGAGCAGCGGGAATGGCACCTGAGCAGAGAGCCTGGGGTGCTGGGTGCCTCCTGGCTGCTCTATAATAGATGGGGGAGCATGATTTATTCATGTTCACCAGCACCGGCTAGTATTTAGGTCGTTATTTCCATGAAAGGTCTCGAAGAACATTTAAATGCGACAAAGACTCCGATGGCCTTCGCTGCAGCTGAGCGAGGTCTCCTTGTCCCCCTGTCGCTGCTCCCGCCTTTCCCTCTCCATCCGGAAACTCAGACGTGTCTGGCTCATGGGTTGGCAGTCTTTGTCCTGACAGCAGCCCCCATGGGTGATTATGTTCTTGCTAGGTCACAAAACTTGCCAGCTTTGCTTTTAAATGTATTATTATTGTTGTTGTTGTTATTTTAAAGTAGCCACTCTTCTGTCCTGAATGCCTCACAGCTGCCTTCCTGTATGTAGTTCTGCTTCCAACGGGACATGAGCGGGGAAATACTGATGGGTGATCATTACCCTAATTCTTCTGATCCAGCCTCCACCCCCAGTTGCTTTAATGGTGGGAAAAGGAAAGGCAGCAGGCGTACGCCTTCCACAGGCTCCGTGCTGCTCCCAGCCAGGCTTGAATCTTGCCTGATGGGGATGGCTTCCATCTCCAGCCCTTCTCCTGCCCGCAAACCTCAACTCCACGCCGGCGGAGGCTGCTACCAAAGGGGCGAGATGCTGGGACAGGTCTGTCCGGCTGTGGTGATGGGTAAATCCCAGGGCAGCCCTGGCTACCCATCTGAGGGAGTTTCCTTTCCTGGTGTTGGAAACTAGGCTCCCAGGTATGGCTGGACCCAATGCTTGTACTGGGATGGAAGGGGAAGGCACTGGGATGGAAGGGGAAGGCACTGGGATGGAGGGAGAAGGCACTGAGATGGAGGGAGAAGGCACTGGGATGGAGGGAGAAGGCACTGAGATGGAAGGGGAAGGCACTGGGATGGAGGGAGAAGGCACTGGGATGGAGGGGGAAGGCACTGGGATGGAAGGGGAAGCCATCCGCTCACGTTGGTTCGGTGTAGAAGGGAAAGCGTTGCCTGGCTCCCGTGCTCGGTTCCTGCGGAGCAGACCCAGCGCACCAGGCTGCTTGTGCCGGAGTGAAGGAAGGGCTCAGATACCTGAATTAAACCTTCTTCCTTCAAAAGGTGGATGCTGTCCTGAAGGTTTGGCTTCCGTACGGCTCAGGCACAGGCACCAGCTGGGCTCTGCTGGTCCCTGTCCCTGTGTCCTGTCCCTGATGGGAACTGCTCCGAGTTCCCTCCTGGAAGCGAGCCAGCCGTGGCAGGCGAAGCATCAGCGGGGAAACAGCCCTCAGATGCGGGACCAGCTTGGAGGTGTCCAGAAAAGGAGCTGCCTGCTGCTTTTCCCCTCTGCAGCACGGAACGATACGGTCCTCTTCATTACGGATAAGTTATAAATTTTACCAGCTTCCAGCAGATTTTTCCTGGTGGGTTGTTTGCTTATTTTTCCTCACTCGTAAAACACCAACTGTAATGATTAATCACCACTTGCTCTGCACATTACACTTCCTCATCAGCCCCACTGGGTTGACAAGAGTGATGGGAGCTGCAGAACGTCCAGAGTCGGAGCTCAGCCCGTTTCACTTTTCACTGAGCCAATTAGTGCCTGGTTTTATGGTTTTCAGTTGGCCCATTAAACCTGCTACCTTCAAACAAATATTTCAAAGTCTACAGCACTGGAAAAACATACTGGGAAGGATCCTTCTCTTTGTTTGGAGGGGGTTGGGGACTTCTCCTGCCTGTCTGCCTAGTATGAAATCCTTCTGTGAGGGGTTCCGCGTCTCTGAGTCTGGTAGAGAAAAGCCAGGGTGAGATGGAAGGACTGGAAGCTTTAAGCCAGAGAAATGCAACATGCAGATGGCTTGCACGGGGTGAGGCTCACTGGGTGCGCCCCAGTCTGGTGTTAAGATAAAATGAGACCAGAAGTAAGGGGTGGATATTTTTTAAATTTTTTAAATCGTAAGAGTAATGAACCATAGAAACAGCTGGCCAAAAGGCAAGGAGGGTCTTCCCTGCCTTAGCAGCTGCGGGTTTCCTTCTCAAATATCCATCCTAGCTCAGCCAGTGGCTGTTGATGAGACTGGCTGGGTGATTGTGCCGGGACTGTGCTGGAGCAAGGAGATGTGACGGCATCTGCTGGCTCTGAAGTCCATGAAACCGCCCGGAGACTTGCACCCTGCTGACCTTCAGGGAGATAAATGAGGAGCCGCTCTGCAAGGAGCCGTTTAAACCCTCTGCTTCTCATCCCGTAGAGACCGAGCAGAGGGAACTTTCCCTCAGCTGCTTTTATTCCAGAAAACCCGGTGTGGTGGGCTGGGTTTCTCCTTCCTTGGATTAATAGTGCCTGGATGACGAATGGGGCTGTTGGAGCAGGGCTTTCCGCCTAGACGCGCTTTGTGGCTCTCGGATGCAGGCCTCCTCTGGGGTTGTTTGCATCCCCTGCTGCTTCTCTGGTTGGAAATCCGTTTCTCCCCCATTTTCCTCCCCAAAATGAGCTGCAAGCGATGCTTTAGACAGCTCAGAGTTGCATCAGTGGTGTTGGGTTGGGCAGGACGAGGGAGACACTGGGCGTATCTGACGCATGGGAGATGCTCAGCTGCTCAGGATCGTGTTTGCGGTCCCGGGTCCCAGCCCCACACCACCCCACGTCTCTGTGGATCTTCAGCCCTCCCCTCCCGCTGCTCTCTCAGCTCCTTCCCTCCTGTCCCGGCAGCAGAGCCGCCTTGCCGTAATTTACTTACGTGCTTTAGTCACTCAGACCTCATTTGTCTCCACCAAGCCAGTAGAGCTTGAAAATCCCATTACTCCTTTCCGCCTGCGCGTGTCCCCGTCCCCCCTCCGTGCCCTGGGGTGGGTTTCTGCCCTGTGGCTGCCCTCCCCGGCCTCGGAATCCCGTCTGGTACCATCAGCGTTTTCGTGGTGTCCTGGCACAGCTTCCCAGGGCTGTTATTAATAAGCAAATCCCACAAAATTAGTGCGGAGCGTTTCAGCCCCCTTAACGAGCAAGGAGTGAATAAACCTGGTGGGTGGAGGGTGGGCGAGGAGGGGAATGGCTCTCCCCCAGCTAGCCGGGAGCAAATGTGCCAGGCTCCCTCCTGAGCAGAGGGACACAGCTCCCCGAGCCCCGTTACCACCCAGCACAGCCTGGCAGGGTGTTGCCTACACCTGCCTGCGCTGTCCCGCTCCGGCTGTAGCCCTCGCTGATGCTCGGCTGCATCCCAAGGCTCCGAGGTTTCCATGGCAACTCCCCGAGCATCCACGCTGCCTCCTCTGCCTGCCCTGCCTGTGCTCAGGGAGGGCTCAGCAGCTTGTCAACCTACCCAAATGTTTGGCCGTTCTTTTTTTATATATTTTTTAATTATATATCTTTAGATGTATATTTATATGTATTTATATATATGTATGTAGGACAAGAGGAAGCGGCCTCAAGTTGCGCCAGGGGAGGTTTAGGTTGGATATTAGGAAACATTTCTCTCCTGAAAGAGCGGTGAGGCATTGGCACGGGCTGCCCAGGGAGGTGGTGGAGTCCCCATCCCTGGAGGGGTTCAAACAACGNAGCCCCTCTCCTGCTGAATGGCACTCAAAGGCAGATGATGACCATTATCCCAATCCATAGCAGCAAATGATGCATTTCCAGCCCTCCAAGTGCAGCCACAATTAATCAGAGTCTATTTATGGCAGGCTATTCATCAAAAGGGAAGAAATCATCAACATTGTAATGGGAGGCTTTAATGTCCACGCATTCAGAAGCAAATCTCAGCAAGCTGCTTCCAATCTGCGCAAACATCTCACTGCTGCGGAACGGGAATACATTTCCATATTAATGACCTGAGGGGCTTTTATTACTTCCAGGGAATGTGCTGCTAATGCAGAATGAGTCTGCTCGCTCCGTCAGGATGAGGCCCTGGGTGGGCAAAAGCAGCGTGGCTTTGAATTCGGGCAGGTGTCTTTGCCTGTCCCCTGGCTGTTGTGTGAATTTAATGACTTTTCAGCAATACCAGAGGCAAGTTTTCAACTTGGGCCGTTGAGTCTGGTTTCATGATCGGATTGTATTGACAACCACGAACACACAGACGGGGTAAAAAAAGCCGTGATCTTCCTTCTCCGTTAATCCAGTGGCTGCCTCAGTTGAGTTGGTAGATGGATCTACCCATTTGCTGGGTTTGGGCGGGAGTAACGTCGCTTATGCGACTTCCGCGTCCTCGCTTCTCCTCTTGGGAGGGCGAGCTGTTGTGCAAGGGGGTGTTTTATCTCAGAACCATAAAATCCTAGATGAGTTTGGGTTGGAAGGAACCTTTAAAGGTCATCCAGTCCAACCCCTCCTGCAACGAGCGGGGACATCTTCAACCAGGTCAGGTTGCTCTTGGGGGTTTGCTTGTAGGTGGGTTCGAGAGGCGGGGGTGGCGAGCCGTGTTGCTTTCGGAGGAGAAGGAGGGAGGTTTCCTGACTCCCAGGCTGTTTTGGGAGTAATGGTCCATTCCTCCCTACTCAGCATCTCCAGTGGGTTATTTGGTAGGGAATCCCCTTCCCTTCTTGCTTTGTGCTGTTCGGTGGAGGCTTCCGAGCCTCAGTAGTTTTCGACTGAATGAAGGGGGGAAAAATCCTTTGCTTTCTTCTGCTTATTTATTATGCAAAGTGCTGAAAGAGCCAGAGCAGAAGGAAGGGGCCCCTTGTGCACGGCTAACAAAATTAGCCAGACATCAAGGCTTCCCACTGGGAACACTTGCCGGTAAAAATGCCCTTTTTTTTTTTTTCTCAATCCTTCTCCAGCAGTTGTAAATTTGCAAAGCAGGAGCCAGGTTCTGGCCCTCAGGGAAATCTTAATTTGAACAAAGCAGCTCTGATGATTTCTGGGCTTGAACAGGGAAACCTGGGAATTACTTGAAAGCTTCAGGGCCAGGTGGGGTTTACATCTTCTGTGACACACAGGGCTGAAAACTGAACGTGCAAGGCAGAGAGAGAGGTTAGGCAGTGCTCCTTGGGGCGAACTACTTCCCTCCTCTTCCTCTCCAACTTCATCTCTTCTGGAGCATCCTTAGTGCGGGGAGGTCTTTCCTGGGACCACGTCTGCCCGCTCTTGCACCCTTTTATCTTCACGGAAGCTTCTGCTCCTGTTTGCCAGGAGCTTGCGGCAAAGGAGAGTGCTTTCAGGCCAAACAGAAGCATCTGCCATCGAGCGGGTTCCAGGCTTTGCACGTTGGTTGTTCAAGGTGTGGGAGCCAGGGCTGCATTCCGGATGAGCGTTATCCAGAGACACCGGAGACCACCGGGCGAGCAGACAGACCAGACGGAGACACTCCTCCAGCCAGGGTTTGTTTCTTTGCGCTGCGTTGGAGCTGGCTGTCCCAACCCCTTGGGCATCAGCGGAGGGAACCTAGCACTTCTAGGCGATCCCCTGGGCTTCCAAGTGTCCTCAAGAGGACCTGGGACCTTACTCCCTTAAATAAACCTGTGGTCTCCTTCCGGATCAGCTACGTGGAATCACAGAATCATAGAATCGTTAAGGTTGGAAAAGCCCTTTTGAGATCATCCAGTCCAACCATCAACCCAACACCACCATGCCTACTAAGATGCCTACTGAGTTTTTTTAAAACTGCCCCTGGAGCAGGGGCTGTGTCATTCATTCTGGCGTAACAGGGCTTGATGTAGAAGCTACCAGATGATTTACAGTCCTCGCCATCAATGATCCTACTCAGCCTCTGCAGAGATCTTGAGCGGTGCTTGCTTCCAACTCTCAATCAAGACGCCAGGGTTTGGCATGCAGTGGGGGGGGAGCCCCCGAGGTCCCCGTTGAATGGATCAGGTGGATGTGAAGGACACGGAGGGTGAGACCGATGGGGTCTGCAGGCCTGAGGGGCTCAGGCAAAGTGAGGGATAAACCCAGCGGAGGTTTGCAGCCAGAGAAACGTCCTTCCCCGAGCTCTCAGCTTTGTCCTCCTCGTATTGCCCGGCCAGGCGGCGGGACAGCTTGAGCTGTCCTCCGTGTCCTGCTCCCTGGTGCTACAGGTGGGCACGGAGCAGGCATGGATGCATGGACAGAGCCGGATCTCAGGGCAGCTCAACGCAAGCCCAGCCTCTTCTCATTCCTTCTCCCTGCCTCCTTCCCACCCTGTCCCTATCTACCCCTCTCCACAGTCATCGTTCTCGATGGTCCTTGCTTCCAGCCCGCTGCCCGCTGCTCATTTCCACGCTCTTCTGCTAGGTTTGCTCTGTGCCCCTATCCCAGGCTTGATGATATCGCGATGGCTTCGGCTCTGGCACTCTCCGAATCCTCCTTAATCGGCTGCGGTTCGCTGCCTGGGATTGCAGATTGAAACAGCAATTGTTTAATTTTTTTTTTTTTTTCTTTTTTGGCTGCTGTGGTGCCAAACAGCAGGAACGCAATTAGCAGCAGCGTTAACCGAGCAATTTGGAGCTGGTCCCCCTCTGCTATGCCCTCCCGTGCCGTGGCTTTTTTTCTCATCTCTCTCTCATTTCTCACTTTCAGCAGCAAAATAACCCAGCGAGTTGAGAGGGTGCATCCTGCCTCCCCCCCACCCCACATCTAAAGCCTTTATTTTGAAAGGCAGCCTGCCATTAATCATTAATAAACCCGCCGGAGACGACGCTGGATTCCTAGAAGGTTTCTATTCATAGCGAGCGTCGATTGGAAAAGTTCATCGTATGGACTCAGATGAACGGATTGCACCGGCGCCTCTTGGACACCATCTTTCCACCGAATGGTGGGACTCGGCGTTAAGCACCGAGATTCTTCCGGAGGAGCCGGTGTCTTCAGCTGGGTCTCCCGTCTTCTCTGGCCACCGTTAGCCCCGCTCCTCCCTGGACGCTGGGAATGCGCGTGGGTCCTGCTGGCCCCTGGGCACCCAGCTCCGTTCATCCCGGCGCTGCCCATCCAGATAATTAAGCTGCGTTTTAAAAATAGCCTGCGCTGTGGTGGTGGGGGGGTGTTAATGTTTTATTTCCATGATCTTTTTAAATATGTATCTTGCCTCTGCCTGGTGAGAGACAGGACAGCTCATTAGCTGCAGAGCTGGTGCTAATTGCCTGATAGGGAAGGTGAGTCATTCCCGTGCCGTTCCTTACTCATTCCACCAGGGAACCAGCACCAGCCAAAACAAAATCCTGCCTTTTCAACGCCGCCGGCAGGCGGTTGCAGAGTGGGCAAGCCTCTGTGGGTGGGGGTCCCGGGGATACGTGGGCGTGCTTGCTCCGAGACCCTCGCCCTGGGAGGGTAAATCCCTTTCCGGCGGTGACGCTCACCTGGCTGGACTTTCCTGGGGGCACGGTGCCCCCCAAACCTGCCCGGTCCTGGTGCAGGCTCCGGCAGAGCAGCCTGGCTGGAGTCAGAGCCTCCGAGTACCTGCTCTGCTATAAAACATTCCCTCTCGTGGGTTATAAATAGTGTGAGATGTGATTGCAAATGAAATCACTTTTAATATAAAGTAATGAGAAGAGGAGGAATGCAGGCAGGAAATATCACTGCTGCTGGATCAACCTGGATTTAGCTCTGAAATTAAACAGCCTTGGGGGAACCCAGGATAAATAAAAGGTGAACAAATGGCTCCGAAGAGGAGATAACGTCAAGGCTGGGCTCACGGAGCAAGGCAAAGGGGCTCTGCTGGTCTGGCTGCCTTTTCTGTAAAGAGCTGGACCCTCCGAAGGGCAGCAGCTGAGCGCCTGCCCCTAAAAAAGCGCCTTTGTTGGCTGCGTCGCCCCGCAAGGTGGCCTGTGGCCTTGGCCTGCACGCCTTCCTCTTGCGTCGCTGGCCGTCGGGCCGATGGTCGCAGCGTCCGACGGGGCTCAGGGGAGGCAGAGCGTGGGCTGGTTCCTGCCTGGGGAGGCTGCGGGCAAGGTCCTGCTGCCTGCCTCAGCTGGGCTCGGGCTCCATTGACCTCCAAGAGCTCCTGGACTTGCAAGCTCGGGAAGCACCTTGAGCAAGCCAACGTCTTGTTTTCCGTTTGGGGCGATTTTGATGCACCAACTGGGACCGCCCAAACTGCGACTAAAAGCAACAAGGTGCAGAAAAAAACCACTGCAGTGGTAGGGGAAGGTTTTGAGGGAGACAGGTAGCGTAAGAGCATCTCATGAGGGACCTAATGCCGCGAAGGAAGCAGCTGAAATTGTTTAGGTACCGTCTTCATCACTTAGGATCCAAGTGACAGTCGCGAAGCCTCCAGCTGCAGGAGGAGCAAAATCGGAATAAAATAAAAGCCGGACACTTCCATGTGACAAGCCACAACATTTTGGATGGGGACAAAAAGCAGCCAGAGGAAGCGAGGGCTTAATCACCTCAAATCTGGAGATGGCTTCCCATTACGGCTCCTCCGGTGGAAAACATCTATTCGAGGGCTAGACAAAAGGAACTGAGTATAATCAGGAGCCAGTGTGTTGAGCAGTGTTTCCCACACAAACAGCATCTTCAGAGATGAAAGAACAATTTGCAAAACAAAGGCATGGCAGTTCTTCCAGCTGATAAAGAGTCCAACAATAGATATTTACCCACTAATGAACACACAAAACGGCTGTGAAGGGAATCTTGATGAGAAGCCAGGAGGTGAAATCCTGTCCAGCGCTGCTTGTCAGGAAATCTTGGTGCTCAGCAGCATCTGGAAAGAAGACTTCTTCTGTGCCTGCTGCACGCTGGCTGGCTCCCCTTTGGTGCCTCTAGAGCGTAATGGAGCAACACTGCATAGTGTGTTCAAGAAACGGGGGAGAAAAGTGCTCAGAATTACAGCTGTCTCCTTTACACCCAAATATCACAAACCCCTGCTGAGAAAATTTGTTGCCATATAATTAACTCGGAATTATATTGGCAATAAATATGTAATTATATTTGTACTAGTATGGGCAGCTTGCGATTACAAATGGCATTTAGCAAAATAAATGAACCAGCAAAAAGTCCATCGGCATCCCGTAAAATGCTGCTTGGCATTTCTTTTTTTTTTTTTTTTGCTTTAAACTGATTTACCAGAAGAAATGAAAGATCCTTCAGCATCCCCACATCTGGGTGGCGGAGAGATGCTCCTGCTCTGCCAAGCCCGGGGAGGTGGGGTGGTGTGCGGTCCTGTTGTCCTCTCTTTGCAAAACTGGGATCCTGAGGGAGACGGACTGAAGTTCTCCAGCAATCTGCACTGCTGTGTCCTGCCTGGCTGCAGGACGAAGCAGGAAAGGCTCCCGCCAGCACCCCCACACCCCCCAACCCATGGGGCAGCTTGGCTGCTGTCTCCCACTGTCCCCAAAAGTACCTTTTTCCCAGGAAAACCTGCCCAGGGGAGAAGGGTTCTGAGGGCATCTTCCCCCCGCTGCCTCTGCGGGGGGATTCGGGGTTGGGAAAAAGTCAAGTCTTGTCTTCCCTAGGCTCGCTTCATCCCTCCTAGGAGTCTTGCACGTTTTTGCTTCTGCCCGGCTTCGCTGAAGACTGTCAGGCTTCAGAATTGGTTCAGCAGCGATTCTGGAAGGCGGCGGGATCCCTGGCAGGCTTCGGCAAAGCCCTTCCAGAGCGCCCTGGGGCTTTCGCCGGGCTTTGCCGATGCCCCCATGCGTCCTTTGTCGCACCAGATGGGGCCGAGTGCTGGGAAACCCTTCAGCTCCATGCTTCTAGCGCAGCCTTCCCCGTAGGATTCATCCTCATGGACTAAGCCCCGACGTCTGCAAAGGAGCAGCTTTTTGGGCTTCCCCCCACCTCCCTGTGATGAGGGGAAATGGGAAAAGGGGAGGAAAGTGGATGGGATATGTGAGAAAAGCTCTTTCCCACTGGAGGTCAGGGCTGCACTCCCCCATCTTTAACCCCCCTCTGCTCCAAACCCCTTTGCTTCATAAGTTATTCCTCACTGCGAGTTAATTAAGGAGTTGAACTCGCACTGAACCCGTAAGGTGCCACATCTCACAGCTCGGGGAGCCTTCGGCATTAATTCAACCGGTAATTGAGACTTTTTTTTTTTTTTTTACTGGCAGGGCAAGCCACCCCATCCTTCTCCAGGTAGCACACGTCTGGTGTGGAGGCGATGCTCGGAGCAGTGAAAGCTTTCAGGGGGAAGCATGGCTGCGAGCCTAATCGGGCTTTCCTTGCTTTCAAACTCCTCCTTTTGAATGCAGAAGCTTTCTGGGAAGCAATTCTCTGGTGCTAGTGAAAAATACACTTTCATCTAACGAATGCCAGCCCCATCCATCCTGCTCTGATGCAAGCTCAGGACGGGAGAGGATGGATTGAGGGCGATCTCTCCCCGTCCCCCTCCCTACAATGCATGTCGCTTCTCTGTTTCGCCTGTAGCCTGAGGGCTTCCAAGCAATTTTCAGGTATCCGAGGGATGCTCGTGGAAAAATAATGCATGCACACGTGCATAAAGACAATCCAGCACGGTAAAGGGGGCTGAACGGCCAGGCTGCTCAAAGCCAGCCCTATGGACTGCAGGGACCCTAATAAATAATACAGCTAAAGCGGAGTCCTTGCCCCGAGGAGCTCGCAGTTTTAATTACAGGATGCCTAGAGGTAATACGAGCGTGGAGGCTGCGTGTGTGTGTGCAAACACTGTGAGGCACGCCAGCCCCTTCCCTATTCGAGAAGGAGAGAGAGAGACGGGTTTAGGTATAAGCAGATCAGCTGCAGGCTGACAAGTTAAATATATGTTTGTAAAAAAACTAAAAAAAAAAAAAAAAAAAACACCCCACACCCNAAAAAAACCCACCACACACCCAAGCAGGAAGGTGTCTGTGCAGGGAGCGAGCGCTGCCTCCGAACATCTGCCTGGGAAGCTCCAGCAGTTGCAGAGATAAATGCTGTGGTTGGGATAACAGACAGGGAAAGAGGAGGCTGGGGGTGATGGAGCCCCGGTGAAGGGGATGGGGCAGGCGGCAGTGCTTTCCCCTCCATGGGCAGAGACATCCCCTGCAGCACCGAGCTGACAGGGCCCAGAGCTCAGCGGTGCCAGAAATACTGTCGTGAACAACTTTCCTCAGGGAAATCGGGTCTGTGGATCCTCCACACTCTGCCCCGTCCCTGCTCTGCTCTTTGCTTCAAGGGTTGCAGGTTGTGTAGCAGGTGGCCATGAGCGTTTCCAGCTGCTCCCCATGCTCCTGCCTGACCCGGGCAGGGGCAGCTCTGCCTGTTTTTTCCCCTGCCAGCAGCCCAGGAGCCACGTCCGTCCCCAGGAACGCAGCATCCGAGATGCCAAGTCAGGCTCCTCCATCACTAGGGCTGGCCCCTTATCTCCAGCGACCGACCGGCAGGAGCTGTCACCCCCCCATGAAAATACCGCTGGTGCCCCAGCTCAGCCTTGAGCCAGCCCGGAGCCTCAGGAGGAAATTTGCCCAATTTGGGGGCTGCATCCAGCCGGGGGGACAGGACAGACCCCAGCTCCCAAGCTCCATCCCTGTGCAAGAGGCAGGGGGGGGGCTTGTCTCAACTCCCCCCAGTTCAGCAGGGCCCCAGCTCCTGCTGTTGTGGCAGCTAATTTTAGAGCTTATTTATTAACATCTTAACTCCAAACACGCATGAAATACTCACCCGGTGTGACAATACATTTTATGGCAAGGGAAGCCTTAAATATTTAAGAGGCATTCTGCAGTATCGGTGGCAGGAAGCGTTTATGTCTGACTCAGAGCACAACACGACAATTTGAGCTCAGCTAATCTTTGCTGCGGCTTTTAGCTACGTGCCTTGTCCTTGGGGTCGGGTTGGAGGTGGTGGTGGGGGGGTGAACCCCCCCATTCTACAAAGGGGAGCGAGGCGGGGAGCTGCTTTTCTGCAGGAGGGTCTCTCCCAGGCTGCTTTTGCCACGGCGGGAGCAAAGTGCTTTCCCCTCTCTGGGCTCTCGCTCCCCCGGCCCCTCAACTCCACTGCTGGCAGCCCAGCACAGCCAGGGGCAAAGCCCCAAGGTGAAGGCTGGCTTCACATCCAAGGGACGAGCTGCATTTAGGTGACCGGAGCCAAGTTTCCTTTATTCCACGTTTCAAGAGCACGGATGCTCTAGCAGCAGCTAGAACGGACAGGCAGCTTAACAAAAACCTGCACAAACCATGAAGCTCCCCATACCCGATCCTGTTCGGAGAGGCGTTTAGAAGGAGCCTAAGCTTTCTGGGCAGGCATGGCAGGCTGTAAAGCCCTTTAGAAGACCCTATCAGAAGCCCAACCTTCCCGTGGATCAGAGTAAACCAGCACCGTCTTCTGCTGCGTTCGGAGATTAATTTGGGACTAAAACCACGAGATTAAGGAGGCGTTGAGCCGAGTTGTTAAGACCATTACAAAGCTGAGCCTGTCAACCAGCAGCCGGAGAGGTGAGGTTTGGTCCAGCCACCATTTGGAGCTCCCCACCGATTTTAAGCCCCATTTGGAGAGGTACATCCCCGGCCTCACCAGCATCAGAGTCCCGAGATGAACAGCCACGAGGACACGGTGGTGGCAGGTGCTTTTGTGGTCAAGCAGCCGCCGGCTCGCCGGAGGAAGAGCTGCCAAACATCTCCTGGGAGGCGTAGGTCAGGTAGAGGAAACCATCCTCATCCTTGTTGTCACGGTACAGCTCCTGCATGGTGATGGCCATGTTCGGCAGCCCTTTGTTGTTCACCAGCAGGTAGAAGGTCTGGGAGGAGGCCAGGCAGAGCCGTGTCCTGCCGAGAGGAAGGTGAAGGCAGCGTGTGGGTGAATATTGCCCAGCACCGGGCAGCGTGGCAGTCGGGGAGGCTCCCTAAGGACCCATCCATGGGGACATGGTGCTTGTGGTCCTTCCCAAAGGGACCAGGCTTCAGCATCACCTCCCTCTGGTGCCAGCCACCCACCAGCACAAGGGTGGGTGCTCACGCACGGCCAGCTGCTCCCCAAAACATCGCAGAATCGTTAAGGTTGGAAAAGCCCTCTGAGATCATCCAGTCCATCCGTCAACCCAACACCACCGTGCCTGCTAAACCACATCCCGCAGCACCACATCCACGCGTTGTTTGAACCCCTCCAGGGATGGGGACTCCACCACCTCCCTGGGCAGCCCGTGCCGATGCCTCACCGCTCTTTCAGGAGAGAAATGTTTCCTAATATCCAACCTAACATCTGTAAGGGCCAACCCCCAGCCACAAGCTCTCACCTCCAGCTGTCCCAAACTGTGCTACCAGGAGATGTTGGTCCTTGGGAGGGATTTCAAGCAGAGCCCGGAGCACAAAGGTTTCGAGTCAGCTGCAACAGCGCTGCCCATTTGCAGGGCTGCTAATCACCTACCCCCAATTAGCAATGCACTTGTGCTGCAGGTCTCCATGGAAAAAGCTAATTGTCACCTTTTATCCCAGCAAGGGTGGAGGAATGCTGCTGTAAGGCACCCCCATGCCCTGGCAAGGAAATGCTCTTTGCTAATTGCAAAGTCTAATTGCATTAGGCCAAGTCTAAACGCTTGCCCGGTGGAGCAAGTGTCTAAGGCAGCCAAAGGGGCTTCCAAGCCAAGCTTTTCGCAGGACCAGCTGCACCTAGACAGGGCTTTAGCGCTGGTCCAGGGCTGTGGAGCCCCCACCGTGCCCCAGGCAAGCCTTGGCCCCTCTGTGGCATTAACCGCTTACCGCAGGGTGACAGCAAACTGGGACAGGGGCAGGTCCTGGGACACCAGAAACTTGGTCCTGTTCAAGGGAGGCAAGGTCTTCTCCTTCTGGTAGCGCTCCACAATGACCTGCAGCAAGAGGAAGATGCTGGAGGGGAAGACAGGGACTGGGAGGCTTGGGGACCGCTCACGCAGGGATACCCAGAGAAGCAGAGCCGCGGTCTTCAGTGTCGAACCATGAAGTCTTTGGCAAAGACTCTCCCAGCTTGCCTTTCAGCTGGCCACAAAGGGAGCGGGCTACAGCCCTTACCGGGATCTTGTTGGGATATTTGATCCGGATCTCTGTCACTTCGTGCATCCTGGTAGCTGCGGAAGAGAAAGGCAGCAGCAATAAGTGAAGGCTGTCCCAGTGTCTCTGCTCCTCTCCGTCCCCAGTAATCTACCAAGGCTTTTCCTTTGCTTGAACGGGCGAGAGCTGCTGTCGCCTGGTTGCATCTTCTGGAAGGAGGGGACAGCTTGAGGAGCAGGCAGGATCCGTTCCCTGAGCCCTGCCATGGGCAGCTGCTGCTGGCAGAGCTCCTGATATAGGCTCATCCTGCCCCACCTGGGCTGGGGGTAGGAGGAGCTGGGATGGATGGATGGATGAGGAGCAGAGCAGAGCTGGAGTTTGCTCCTTACCAACGTTTTGGGGACCAGCTGCCCATGCCCTAGCACCCAACCTCAGGCCTGCGGGCGCCGTGGGGTGACTGGCACCAGCGGGAGGCGACGCTGAAGCCTTGGTCCCCTCAGCAGGGACCGTTGGTTCAAAGTCCTTAATTTTCCCACCAGACTCACGACCCGCTTAATGAAGCGGATTCGTCTTCCCTGGGATAGGGCTTGGCGGGAGCACGGTGGAACTGGTGCCACCCCAGCGTCCCCTCCGTGTGCCCCGGCAGGCTGCAAAGGCTTTTATTTTATTTCTTAATTTTCCCTACGTGCTGGTGCGCCGGGAATTGCTGCTTTTTAAGCCTCTTCTATCCCCTGCTTCATCGGAAAGGGCCCTGGCCCCATGCAGAAGCCGGGCGAACGATCCCAGCGATGAAGCGATGCTGTGGATTAGCTAATAATTAACGGTCCGGGGGCAGTTACCGCAGCCAGCATTAACTCTCCGCTCAGCCAGCAGCTGCTGATGGAATTACTGACGGAGAAGGGAGCCTGGGGGCATTTTTCCTCCTGCCCCATCCCAGCCCCATCCCAGCCCCGTCGGGGCGGGCGGTGAGGGCTAACACCCTGCCCCGGCACATCAATCCCACCCAGAGCGGGACCTGACTGCCGGCGCTGCCGCTAGCCGGCAAATATCGGCATGCGTTATCCTGACAGTTTAATTCTTGCGCTATCTCTGTTTTGATTTAACGAGGGGCTGGTGTCAGGTGGGATCCATAAAGCTGCCGAGATGCCGGCTCATTCGCATGCTGCAGGTATTTTTCACACCGTGCCAATTCCCCAGGTCAGGAGAGAGGCGGCTTTTGAAAACAAATTAGACCCCATTATGCCAATTAGGCCCCATTTGTCTTTTTATATATATTTTTTTTTTTTCCCCCTCCTTCATTTTTCTTCCGGCACCGCTCATGCGTGCTCCACGGGCTCCCACCCCTCCGCCACCTCCGAAAAGGGAGGAGGCAAAAGCAACCCAGATCATTTAGACATGCCAAAGACTTAAATTAGCCTCGTTTAAATAAGCTTTTTGGCATAACGGGTCCTTTTGGGCTGCAGCTGCTGGAGGAAGGAGACGGCTTAGGCGGAGATGCCGCCTTTGGGAGGAGAAGCACCTCGCTGCGCATCCCGGTCCTTGGCCGCCAGCGTTATCCTCGGAGCAAGGCGAAATCCCGGCCGGGTTTGTCCCCACCTTGAGCATCCCAGCCCCTGCCCTGGGGTATAACAGAGCACAGGCCAACCATCACCTTATTTATTTTTTTTTTCCCAGATGTTTCATAGACCTATTTAATATCTTTTGCCCTTGTGCAATATATTAGCCTGTATTACTTCGCCATAAAAAAAATAAATCCCTCAGACGCGCTCATCACTGGTTTGGAAAATTACATTAGCAATATATATTCCATCTGTGTAGCGAGTTAAGCCATTATAAATTTATACCCCTAATAAATTTAATTCTGGAAAGTTTGCGTGGGATTGGAAGTGGAGTTTCATGGGGGAGGTGGGGCATTTTCCTCCCAGGTGATTTCGTAACAATAAACTGATAAATATTAAAGCGCCTCTCAATTTGGTAATAAAAGGAATCGATTACTGTTCACTGACTTAATTCTGCTTCCAGGCGAGCGCTGGTGGCTTGGCTGCCGGCAGAAAAAGCTGTGAATTTAAAAATAAATAAATAAAATTTTAAAAAATCTCCATTTTAACTTAGTTCATTAACGGTGAGCATCTATTATTTATTGGTTTAATTTCTAACTATTGCTGCGGTACTGGGCTGGGAATCCCGAGTCATCATGGAAATGCGATGCTTTCATTAGCATGAGCTAATTAATTAAAGATGAAGGGAAATTGGTTTTCCTGATTTGGGGGGGGGGGGGGAGGTATTTTACATCCATGCTTTGTCCCTGGCGTCGTTCCCCTCTGCTGAAATGTGTTTGCCAAATCTGAGCTGGGACCCTCAACGTGGAGCACGAGCATCCGCGAGGAGCCCCCGAGATTCATTTCCTCGGAGAGTAACTATCGCCAGAATAATCCAAATCAGATAAAATTAAAAAAAAAATAAAAATGCAGGCACAGAGGTGGGATATGGGAAGTAAAATTTATACCTACAGCTTTCCCAGCTGCTGGCTCGGCCTGCGGGAAGCAGGATCTCATCTGTATTCCTGCCTGCCCACTCCGGGCCCTCGCGGAGCAAATTTCAGCTGAAACTCATAAATAAATCCTCTTCTGCACAAGTTAAGTTTTATTCATAGCTCATTTGGTGATACACTGGAATAAAATAAAATTTAAGAGGGGAAAAAAAAAAAATCCCCCTAGATTTATCTTTAATCTCACATTAAATATTAAAGTGGGAATCTCAGCCCCAGCCCGTGGCCAGGCTGCTCCTGGGGGAGAGGAGCCCCCGCTGGGGTAGGGGGGGGGGGGGGGGCA
>VZTL01042867.1:1922-15999 GCA_013400535.1 Scopus umbretta
TTTTTGTTTCGTTGCCCCCCCCCCCCCCCCCATAAATATAGAGGTTTTTAAGTATCATTCAAAGGAACAGGGTGGGGGACAGAAGCATCCTCTGTAAGAAATTAATTCCAGGTTGAAGTAGCACCATTTTTTACTGATGTAGAATTGCCACAAAATACAGAAGAATACATTATTACCATGTCAATTTTGGTAAGAATAAACGATCTGTGGGTAGTATGTGTAGTAGTATACTGTTCCACAATAAATATAATGTGTATGCTAGGTATGTGTAATTAATGAAAACAGACCATGCATTGTGAATAGCACAGTCACCAAGACACAATATGCACAGCAAAATTTTCCAGGAAAATTTTGTAATGGTATCTTTTGCAAGCAGGCAAATTAATTTTTTGATTTAAGCATCAGTCAGTACATTTACAGTGGTAATTCACCTGCATAAGTCTCAGTTTTATGACTTTCCACTTACCAAGACAGCTCTAAAAGAACAGACTCAGTAGTTCTTCTGGTTGACACATGGGAAACAAAATTATTCATTAGACTATGAATCATAAAAAGAGACAGGTTGATGTGCCAATGGCAGTGTGAGCATCCAAGGACAGAGTTTAAGGTCTTCCCTTATTTGTACACAAGTGAATGTGGAATAGTGCCATAGGCTTTGTCTAGACTAAGATTTAAAAGTGACCTGCTGACACGTCTTAGCTAAGACATATGCTAAAATTCTTTTATGGTTGTACATGTATACTTCGATGCCTCTTAAGCTGATCAAAATGTAGTATGGTGGGAAATGAATCTTAATCAAGGTAAGAAGATGTACACTAGATGATGCAAACCAAAATTCTAAAATGCATTAGTCAGAACTCCATAGCTGAAGGTTTTTTCTGTGTCCAGTCATTGGCTAGAAAAAGCTATGGAGGAGAAAGTTCAATTAAGTACTATTTATGCAAATTATCAGCTAGAATACCCAATTTAATTTACATCGAAGTTAAAGCAATAAGACATCACCCCATGCCGTGTTAACCTAAGCTACAATGTTCCCATTATCTCTAAAGCAATCCTATCCAGAAAGAATAATAGTGAAAAAATGCCCTTCAATCCTATATTTGAAGTTACAGTATACTAAGTCAAGAAAACCAACAAAACTCTTTGATAGCACTTTTAAAAATCAAGTGTGAAGTATTAAGAATGAAGTAACTTCTTTGGCCCAGAAGAGTTAACTATGCACTTTGAAAGCCAAGGGAATAATTTAAAAACACTGAAACATCACATATTACCCATATTTCACTTTCCTGTATTAAAATTACAACCATGAGCTTATTTGGACAACAACGATGTGTGCTTTATAAATTTCCTGCCCAGTAATGGTACAAGAATGGGTACTACTTGCATGACAGTTAAGTAGTAACAAGCAAAATAATGTGGTGTACACATAAGAATGCAGAGCAGAGTTAAATCTGGGTATAATACAAAACTAAGCTGAAATGATTTGACAAATAATGGCTTCATGTTCATTACCATTGTTTTCTGTAGATAATTAGTTATTCAATCAATCAAGAATAAATTTTTTTTCTGTTACACACGCAGACACAGACATATATATATGTACATGTATATGCATGTGTCTCAAAACACTGGCTTTAAAAACAAGACAAATATTACCAGCAGCCAGACCAATACATCTTTAAAATTGTGGCTGAATTTTCACCTCTTATTGATGCAGCTGTGTTATTTGCTTATAGCCTGTAAGCCTATTAAATAAGCTATCAGTTGCATTTCTAGTATACACCCTCGGAGTGAGATGTTCATTTACAGTGACCCAGGCAGTAGTGGGACAATTAAAAAGCAGAGGACTTCTATTAAGAAAAGATCATTTTTGGTTGCACATGAGTTGCAAGGAAATGCTAACTTGTTCTTCAGTTCTGACACAGCAAACAAGTAAGCACAGATAATTATTCATGTCTGGAAGTGAAAAGAAATGCAATGCCATTCTCGGGGTGGGAAGCATATTTATTATTTCAATATGGAATTTATTCTGGTTGATGGATGTAGACCAAGAGGAAAAAAATCAATAGAGTCTTGCATGTATTCAGTTTGAGCAATGTGGATTTCACTCTGAGCAAGGACAGAAAAGTGAGAGAACCTGGATTTTTAAAAATATTTTTAATAACAGTAACAAGTTATTATGGGTTTTACTCACTGAAGTTAACCACTCAAGTAGAGGATGTCACCAACCAGAATCAGGATGGGAAAACATATACTAAGGCAACTTCCCTTCTGTAAATAACCTTTATTCATTCATCTTTTACTCATTCATTTTATAACATGACCTGCAGCCAGTATGAGTTTACTAGCAGGATGCATTAAGGAAAAGCAAAATACATTTTGTTTCCTAGCCATTGTCTATAACTTTACCTTTTCCTTATAAAGAATGAGATAATGAAAACTCATAAGGTTTACAAGATTCCCCTTGCAAACTCAGAGCAGTAAAAATCTGCCTTTCTTACTAGCTTATATGTAGCATAATTTTTTTGCTAAGGCTGTGGTCAACAAATGTTATGCTTCTTCCAGGAGTACACCAATGCAACTTGTCTCCTTGAGAGCTACTGCTGTGTTCCTTGGAAGACTCGGAACATGGGTAGAAAAAAAATGTCAAGGGAGAAACCTTGCCTAAACCTAGGCCAGGCAGTAAAACTCCCCAGGGAAAAATCATGTTTATTAAGTCACTCTCGTTCAGTAAAGGTTAGCAAGCATTTCAATGAATTTCCTCTTGGGTCAAATAAAGCTGAAAAGGAACTGGATGGGATACCACCTGACAGGCCTTGATTTTTTGCTGGAAGCTACAGTACTATTTTGGACTCTCATGTTCTGGATCTTGGTTTACAATAATAAACCAACATCTCTATGCTTATTTTGCCAAACAAAGTAAGAACAGTTATTTTATTTCCAGAGTATGACAGAATTTTTTTGTTTGATGTCCCATCACTATACATGAATCTAGAACAGGCTGGCAATAACAAATGTTTAATCATGATGGCTGCAACTGTGGAGTACTGCAGAAAATTGCTTCTGCTCAAGCTTTAAAAGAACAAAACCCTGTACTTATTTTCTTTCAGCCTTATGAAAGTGCATTCCTGTGAGACGCTCATTATGTTACTCTTAAGGAAAATAAAACCACTGTATTTACCAAGAGATGCATTCCACAGATGATCTAGCATCTTATTAGGATTATTTTACCCCATATTGTTCTGGCACACAGGCTCTCACAAACAACATTTTCAATACTCTGCTCTTCAGATTTCATCACAATCCTAAACTAGGTCACCTGGAATGGCGATATAGTACATAAACAAACAAATCAGATCCAATTTCTCCCTTTTTTATGTACCTGATATTTAGAGGCACTTTCTCTGCAAAGGACAGTTTAAAAACAAACAGCAAATATTTTAGGTGGCACTTTACCAATAGATGGTTCCTCAAATCAAGCTCAGATTGATAATGAGTGACAGTGACTGCCAGTTGAGGGCTATTTGATGGGTTTTGCAACACCAAACATCTCATTTCTAGAAGATCGGGGCACAGATTTGCACCTCAGGGGGCTGAGGCTGGAATGGCTCCAGCACATGAGCCATCTCTGCACCCCAAGACAGGAAAGCTCCAGGTAAGGGCTGAGGTCATTCCCGTCGGGGCGGTAGACAGCAATACCTATTCTTAGTGCATATTAGCTGACATTTGGTAAAACCGTAACAAAGACAAGGGAGTTCATGAATACTTTGCCAAGAGACCAAGAGCCACGTCATCTTGATAACTCATATTACAACTACAGGTTACCTCATGTTTGCTACTGTACATTAGCTAAGATGTAGGAAAAAACACATTCATTGTCTGGTGAAGACAAGGCAGCTGAAAATTAATAAGATGAACTCGCTGTGACATTGGCCATATTTAATTAATTTTATGAATAAACAGAGAACCAACCTAACACTTCAAGGTACATGAAACTAATGTTAACATTGAATTTCTGATCCATCTGTAAAAATGCAGCCTTATAACAGTTGGCATCTTCGAAAAAAATATAGGGTTTGATGTTGTTTTGGTATTTTGCTTTCTAAGTCACACAAAAAAATACTTTATATGGACAGCTGTCATCCCCAAAGGTATTTATTTTGGCTATCTCACTCTTGCTACTCTGTCAAACCTTTAGGGAGGGGGAGAGGGACAGGAAGAAAAAGATAAAGGAAAAAACAACTAGAAGCAAAGTAAGCAATAAAATATCAAACCTCCAATCAAGGACTGCAGAAGAAAATTGCCAAATGTGAAATTAATTTAGTGCCAGACTGCTGGAATCATCAATACAATTTTTAAGTTCAGGTTCTGATACATGGTCCTCATGAAAAAATAACCGGTTCAAATTCCCTGGTCTCCACCTGTTGTAAATAGTTGCAAAACACAAACTGTTCTTTCAGTAGTTCAGAAAGTCTCATTATTGTAGCAGATAAGACAGAATTATGACTCTGGGCTTGACATAGTGGAGTGCCTCCTTACACACTGTCACAGACATCACAGGATGCACCAGAGATTTCTTCGTCAAGGAGAAATAATGAGCTGTCCTGGGTCCACAGTGTCTTTTATAGCCTCCCAGATGTTTGCATTTATTTACTTATTTATTGCACTTAAAAATCCCCCAAGCCTGTATCAACTAAGTAATGAAAAATAAACCTTTATCAGCATAAACCTGATAAAGATCAAAATATCAAGATTGCTGACAGGGCACGGTAATGGAAATAATCTGTTTATTCAGCATTCTGTTTTGATAATATGGGATGCACTCAGATAGCTTCTTCCACAGTTCCCTCCTCATTAACATCCTGTCCAGTCTGCCGCAGGCCATGATGCAGTCTCCAATAATAGTTTTGGCATATGTTTCCTAAGGAAAGGCCCAGCCACCCTTCTGTTGAGTGGATGTCGATTGTGTTAATGCTGGAGATGTATATGCACCGCCTCCTGCTGGGTCCGAGCCTCAGCGTTCACGTGACCTGTCACTATCACTTAATACCAACCACCCCAAAATCACACACAGCTACTACAGATCTCCTCTATAAATGGGCAATGTGTGCATGTGTGTGTCTATGCATATATATACCCACACGGGGCATGCACTTTAAGCATGCAGCAGAAATGAAGTACATATTATGGTGAAAAGAAGTCACTATCATCCCCTGAAATCTTAAAGGAAGGGCAAAAATCTACCTCAGGGAAAAGGCAAGATCTTTCACTCCCATCATTACTTGCCTCATGTACAGCGGCCAGCGTTACACTCGCTTAAGGCTTCGTCTTTCCCCTTCCATCCCCGCCCCCCGCCCCAAGACATATGCAGAAGTAATATGGGGTGTCATTTGAATGCAAAACCATAGCAAAGTCTTCAGCAGTGCTAAGACAAAATGAGCTCCCAAATGCATGAAGCGCACCAGTTGGAGTGTTGATCCTCAATAAACAGGATAACTGGAGATAAACAGCCAGACATTCCTCATTGGCCACTTCTACATCAGTAAATTAAACAGTGCCAAGAAGCAATCCCAGACAGTAGACTTTAATTGTCTCTGCAGTTCAGTTATTAGAGTAGTCCTTGGCACAGGTTTGGCACAGGCTTGCCAGCACTCTCCCCAGCACCACAGGGGGAAAATCACAGCCCAGGGGCAAATTCCATAAGGCCGTTTGGATGTGCCTGCCACCTTTGGGAGAGTAAGAGTTGTATGATATGGACATGGGCTGTCCATAACCTCAGTGCCAGAGGATACTCCCAGGCACATTTAACCTCTTAGTACAGACATAGCCCTTCTGTCTACCAGCCTTTCTGGTTTAATACAAATGCCAGCTCTCTCTCAAACATGGAATAACATCACAGAATCATTATTTCCAACTAGAATTTCACAACTTTCCCTACCAGGTGAAACAAGCTGTCTTAGCTTCATCATACTGGTCTGTGAGGTATGTCCAACTAGATAATATGTAGAAAAGCAAGAATTTGCCATATACTATGCATTCCTTAACCAACATTCTCAAAAGATAAAGAATTAACAGCAAAACTGACCCTGGAAGCAACATGTAGAGGCATACAAAGGCATTGGTTGTATGATACCAGCCTATGTCCTCATTTAAAAATAATTATGGATGGATAAGCATATACTCAATACATGCAACTTAAACACATTAGCACTCACAACATTGTAGAAACTTCTGAGTTATTGTTTGTGCCTATGTAGGGACAGGTAATGGACTTCTGCAGGGCCTGAAAACCCACTGGGGGCAAGGAACATTAATTTTTAAGGTCCTAGAGCAGCATACAGAGGATGGAGCTCCCAGCTGCTTTCATGCTGGGATCGGGGTTTCTAGAAACCCCAATGCACATTTTCCCTGATGACACCCAGATGAAGAGAAGCTGGCGTTTTACTGTGTGATTATGTCTCCCATGCACTGCTAAGCCAGAAGACACAGCAAGTCAGAGACAGAAATTACAGAAAGATGACAGAGTGGCATAGACTTTATTTTCTAGAGGTAAGCAAAAGGAGTGAAAAATGGACAGTGAAGTATGTTTCAGGATTTTTCCAAGTAGGGAAGAAACAGTAAAATTTCTCACAGAAATCCAACTCTTAACTACTTGTGCCTGTGTGCCTTTGAATCCATAACTTTGAATTCTCATCTCCAATAAATACATGTATATCTGTTTGCACAGTCCAAAAAAGGAGGTGACTTGACTGTCTCCTTCCCAAATTCTTCCTAAAGAGTTGCATATCTTCACATTCTCTCATTAAAGCATTTAAACAATTCGATAAGGAAACAGATATTAGTAAAGATGCCAATATTGATATTACTTCCCAAACAGCAATCCTAACCTGTGTTTACAATGACTTAGAGTAGCATCAATACTAAACACAGCAAAAGCACAAATTTTCTCTTTGTTGTTCCTTTTTTCCCCGCACTCACTTGTCCTTTTCTCACCTTGCCCTTCACATGATGGGTGAATTTGCATCACAGAATTTACTTTGACAGAGACAGGGCAAGGGCTATAATCTGGCATAAAACCTTCTTAGAAAAATGAGTGGGATGGGCATTTCTTCCTAGCACTGTCCATCTCAAGATTGCAGGGTTCTGAGGACTGCCGATTTTGTTTTGTTTTTCCTAAAGCTACATTTCATACAATCGCACGTTCGGCAACACCCTTGTGAACTGCTGACCCTTCTTAAAATGGCCATAGATTATCCCCCAAAGTGAAGCCCTTTTCAATGAAAATGGTTGTTCCTGCATATCTGTAATTTAGAGAGGAAACAAGAGAACACAGACAGGAAGGAAAGTATGGAGAGATACAGAAGCAAAAATGAGAAGACTATAAGTAGAGAGTCTGTGTATAAATTTTAGACCAAAGCAAAACTCCTTATTTCAAAATGTGCCACTCACAAAATTACAAATACATGTATTTTAAAGGACAATATTCACCTGTCTTTTGCAATACTGGACTGTAAGGAATTGGGAAATACTTCGATACAGTGCAATATATGCTGAGAAGCCAGCAAGTTAAAATATTACAGCGAGTTTGTTGCAAATCATGCTAAAGATCTGGCCTCCTTCCCCCTTCATGCATGTTGCAACATCTCTAAGGTGGTATAAAAAACCTGACACAGAAAGCCAGGCATGAGAAATGTCACTCGCCGACGTCTGTTTTGGTTACGTTTCCCATCACCAAGCAGACAGGAAACGTTCTCAGGCTCACAAAGAGGCAAACAGAAGCCAGAGCTAAAAGTAGACTCCCGCCCTCCCTGCACACTATTACTCTGAAAGAACGGAAGCCATATGGGGATCGGGTTATTATTCAGCTACTTACTGCCTTCAGGTGGCTCCAAATTAAAAAGAAAGACTGTCAGCAGATGTACCCATCTACTCCACCTCTTCTTCATATGGCGTGCTACAACATTATTACATCTACGCCCATCAGAACACTCTAGACAAAAGTATGCTGGCATTTCACTATCCAAACTTTTCTCTCCCTCTTTAGGAACTCACAGGTCAATAGATGAATTTAAAAAAAAAAAGGAAAAAAAAAGTCACTCTGGGCTTCATCACCACAATTTTTTATTTTTTTTTTTGGGGGGGGNCACAATTTTTTATTTTTGTTTTGGGGGGGGGGAAATGATCCAAAGGAGTTTCAGATTTAGGTTTTTAAGCTGCTGCACCTGGAACACAGCAATTGTGGCATGGCTATCTCCCCAAGAGCTTTGTCATCTCCCACATCACCCATCTCTGCTGTAACCATCACAGACCATGCCTGTCTTCTCTTGTCCCTGGGGTCACAAAATGTATTTTCACTTCCATGAGGCTTAATGTCTCACTAATCTTAAAGGAAGACTTTTTCCCTATGTGTATATTTGAATTATTTGATGTTTTCTTAAAACAAATAATGAAATTTGTTTTCTACCTTCCATTTTTTTTCTAGCTGTGCCTTAATGGAAAAACTTCAGAATATTTTTTTCCTTCTACCATAACAACAAAATTCTTTTCTTTGTGCAAAAAGAAAGAAAAGTAGTAAAGATTATATCAGATGTTGTTCATTACATATTATAATCAGAATTATGCTAAGGGAAAGTGAAGCTGAAGGTTAAATTTGGGAATGTAGTAAGAGAACCTTTCAGCTATGAATACTGAGGTAGCTTCTTCTTGAATTACTACTCTTCTGTTATTTTTGCAGCTGCTCGTGAACATTCCAGAATTTGCTGCTGAACACACACTACAGGAGACTTCAGAAATACTAAAACACTATTTTTCACTACATGAAAATCAACTTAAATACAAAAAATCATGTCAATATCATTTCCAAGATGGACTAGTTGTTCTTTTCCATTCAAATCAACTTTGAAACATTCTCCTCCAGGCTCTATTATCCAGTCCCCAATGTTGAAGCATCCTTAAAAATCACTCAGTGCAATTGAAGGTGGCCTACATTCTCCAGCAGAAGGGTCCTTGTAGTAACAAGGGCTCTGAATTGATTTGGAAGGCACTATCCAAGTCAACACACACTTTACAGTAACACAGGCTTAGTTCATGATACATGAAATTAGACCAGGGCCCAGCAACGCACATATGCACGCAGGTTTCCCCACATGTGTGAATGCATTCAGGTACCTTTATTCTAAAATCCTCTTCTTAGAGGACTTCAACAATTCATTTAAAAGGTTTGTTGAGATTTTCTGGTTTTTAATACATTTTAATCTTCCTAGTGATTATAATTGGCCCCAAAACCTACAGCAATGCCTGTAGCATTGCTAAATCCCACTCACCAACTGCAAGCTTTTTACCTAACACGAAGTAAAAAGAACAGGTAGCTAAATTTTGTGCCTGGGTTGAAAATTTTCAAGACAATTTCCAAACATATTTTAATGCTAACAAGATATTCATACATATCTATATATCTGCATGCTAATATTATATTGTGACTCCAGTTTATAGAAACCTGCTTCTAATATTAAATTTTTAACTCATAAAAATACATTCTTATTGCTATACTCCTTGTCTATCTTTGGACAGCACCTTCATTTCTAAACTGTCATTGTCATTAAAATTAAATTAAGTTGCAATATGTCTGCCTAAGTTTTTAGGAACAGAGGGACAACCATTTATTTGTACATACACTTTTATGGCATGTACTCCTCAAAGACAGACCAAAAAAAGAAAAGGCAGTATGCTTCAATTTCATCATACCATTATTTACTAATTAACAAAATGCTCCCTCTGGATGCAAATACAACTTTACGCAGCAATTTTCCACTTTAAATAAGAAGCACTACTACACTATAAACTGAACACTTCTACACAAAGATAAAGACAAGCTGCATTTTGTGCCACAATATGAAATGCAATTATTAATAACAACATCATCATGTTCAGTTCAGCGAATGCTAGCTGTCTTGGATCCTTGGTGCACAACAGCATCACATATCTCTTGTTGAAATTGCTCTGGTCCTACACTTTTAAACTAATGGACTGTGGAGCAGATAATTGGGTGCAGGAGGTGACCGCAGAACAGATATTGGGTGCAGGAGGTCTCGTACTGATGAGCAGAAGAAGCAGTCATCCTGCTGCACTTCTAGACCCACACGGTCGTGCAGTACAACTAGAGATGTTAGGGATACTATTACATTCTGTTCCTAAAGCATTCGTTTTCTACAGTACTGAGGCTGAGAGAACAGATATTGCAGATTTGTTGTTGGATGTGGCCTCTCAAGGCCACCTTGCCCACTCCACTTCTCCTATGACCAGCACTTCAATGATCTGGAACTGGCCCTTGGATAGCCCTAGGTCCTCCCCCCAAGAAAAATCTGTCAAGGACACATTGCCTACCCTACCTTCCTCCCTGCTGCAACACAGCCTTTGTGCCAGGGGATTGGATGAGCTGCTTGAATTTCTTGAGCTTCACAAGGAGAGGGGAAGCTGGCAAGGAATGGTTTGCCTCTTGGGCTTCTCAGAGGAAAGGGACATGGGGTAGTGGGAGCAAAGACCCCACTGATCAGTTGGTGATTTCCTCTGGCTGACAATATGCAATATTCCCATAAATCTATCTTCTGCAGGGCAAAACAATCACCTGAAGAGCTGAAATCTATATGCGACACTTAGGTCACAAGCAGGATTGAGATATCTAGGTAATATCAGAGGCACAATTATCCACTGAGAGGAAGCAGCCAGAAAGAGGATGATAAGTAACAACAAATTGCTTATATAACAACAGGGGACAAAGAGCTGTATATCTTGAGCAAAATAACATCTCGCTTCTTCCAAGAAACTGAACTATAATCTCAGCTGACAAAATATGAACTTCAAAGTATTACTTTAGGATGAGGAATAATCTTACTGCCAGCATTGCTTCTCTCCTGCATCTGCCTAGCTTACTGGTTGTTCCAGCCAGCTTTTCAGAGATGCTCAGGCAGACCCTGTTTGAGCAGGGACAGGACTGGAAAGGCTCCTGTGGCAAAACCTGTGTGAAGTACAGGTCTGTGTTCATCGCCTCCTGTGGAAGTAACGTAATTAATTATTGAGCTGCTCATGGCCTTTGAACCTCAAGAGTTACGATCTGAACAAGAATACACCCTGTCACTGAAGTTCACTGAAGTGCAGATGCTGAAACTATAAGGCTAATTCCCTTCCTTAAAGGGAATCAAAACACCCTGATGGCACCTGGTGAACATTAAAGCCAGCTTTGGTTTCAAAGTCAGAGGCCCTTGGGAAAAACAGAGGTCACATTTGTCAGGTCACTCTTTGCTCTCCAAACATTGCTTTCCTCCTTTCTTTCTTTATGTTTTCATTAACACCATCAAGCCTGACAAATTTTTTTTTTTTTTCTTTTTTCCCCCGCCTCTCCCCATCCCCCCCAGCAATTTTCCTGCCATCTGTACCAGCCTGTTCCACCCTCACTGTGTGAAAACCTGATTAGGAGAGTGAACTCATTTGTATGATAAAGTAGAAAAACAGAGCTAGTAAAGCCAAGCATGCGGAGACCCCTCCATGACCATCACATGGTTATTCCCTCTGTGCTTCAGTCTGTAGGTCAGCATCCATGCAATGTTATCCAAGTGCATGGAAAGCAGTTCCTACACCTTAAAGCAGGGCCACCACTACTCACGTCGTTCCTGAGCGTGAAACAAGCAGGGACTGACTTCTATAGGAAAGGCAAAAAACATAACACTGAAGCAGCTAGTCTAGGAGTTTGTTTTCAAAAGAGGGTGGCAGAAAGGAAAAACAGAAGAGTGGGGCGGGGGAAGAGGATACTTCTCCCTACAGGAAGGTTCTTCTCAACTGTTTTGTTGGTGGTAAGACCACATCCTAAAGCAGAAAGACTCAGATCCCTTTTGCAGAAGTGTTTTTCCCAACAAAAAGTTGTGTAGCATAGCTGAAGATGGTCTCATTACCTATGTAAACTAACACTCATGGCAATATTCAGTTATACACTTGGCTAAATCATTACCTTTCATCACCAAACAAAACAAAACAAACAATGTTTCAAAGCTGGAAGTATCTTGTAGGAGTCAGAATTGCTCTTCTGTGTCTAAGAACTGTGCACAGCAGAACTGAAGCTACCTCCTTTCCTGGGTCTAGACACCTATCTCTATTATTATCTGCAGGTGAAATGGAGCAGCATGAACACTGTTGGCATTGCAATATAAGGGGAATTTGTTCCCAACTAGGCCCTTACCCTGTAATTTTTACATGGCTGTGAATACACTGCATTGGGAAGGCTTCAATGTTTTAATGGATGAAAAAGTGCTTTTTTTTCTTAGAAAGGATGTCTATAATGATTAACACTCTTTCTTAAAATCTTGCTTTCTCTTGCTTACATGTAAAGATAAAATAATTGAATAAGCCATTTCATTTCAAAGTTAAATTCTCTGAGTTTCTTCATACACTTGTTCATAAGCAGCGTTTGGACTGCAGTTGGAAGGACAGTACACATGCACCTTGTCCCCAAAGCACTGAGAAGGTAGAGTGCTACAGGCAGACTGAACGATACCCTAAACTACATTGTTGGAGATATTAAGTTTTTGAAACCCCACCCCCAAATAGTGAGGACATCACTCTGCCAGCTGTTTAGGAGCATGCCCAGGGCTGGAGGCACCTACCATTTCAGTGCTCCTTGGATTTCCTCCTCTGACAACTGGCATATGTTCCAAGAATAACTTGTTCCAATATACTCCATTCATTTAGCAAAATAAAGGCTATGCATACAGATACCCTGTTTGAAGTGCCAGAGGCTGACACCAAATTCACCTCTCATGTACTCACACAACCTCAAGCCACTCTACTGAATTCCCGGGGCAAATTAAGCCAGTGATGCACTTCCCCACTTACCTGGGCACAGAGGAAGAGTTTGCCTCACTCTCTGTAACAAAGGTGGTCCAGGTAGATAGGACTTGGAAAAAACAACAGCTCCACTTGAGGAAGCACAGAGTACTTTCACTTCGTACAGTTAAGTTATTTACAGCTAGGTATTGGTATACTACAAACTCTGAGACACCAAAATAAAGAGGGTTGGGTAGGGTAAGTGTACGTTTGTTCTGGCTTCAGCTTTCAAGGTGCAGTATTGCAACTGCACACAATAAAAACAACACTAAATGGACATAAAAGCAGTAGCTTTGCAAGAATTTTTCCCAACAGCACAGCATCAAGAACTCTCTGATCCTTGGGTCACAACTGATCTAACCAGCTTCCCTTTTGGCTGGATACAGCCTTAGTCTTCCCTTCCTCCCTCTGCAACACTTGTAACCAGTTGACAATTTTAAGAGCATGTCACTAGGCAGAGGTTTTTGTATGGAGATTTGCAATTTTTTGCAAAATCATTCTCTTCACTCTTCTTCCCTCTGCTCCAGCCCAGAGCATCCACGAGAGGAAAGGATGAGTATCGCTGGTCTGAGTGTTGGAGCTTTATGTTTTGCATCAAAGGCTATCATTTACATCAGGAAGTAGACCTGTTGCACACAGAACACACACCAGGCGCCGGTGGCTGCCCCGTGGCAACATGACAGTCATCTGATGTCACCGTGAGCTCACACACCTGCTCCAACGGTGCGCAGAGCTGAGGGTTTTCCCTGATTGATGTGTGCAACTGCTTCACTGGGCTGTGTGGGTGAAGGATGTGGGCTGGCCCCTGCAGCACACCGACCTGAACTTCTCCCTGACACTGCACAAGGAAAAGACAGACCGAGACTCATACCTGCCCACCCACACAGACAAATCAGGAGTTATAAATATACAAGACCTTAAAAACCAGAACATGAGAAAAGAGAGGGAAACATCTCTCCTTTTTTCTCCCTTTTCTCACCAGTACCACAAGTCAGTCATGCGTGAAGGTACCAGCATAAAAACAGGGGGCTGGCTTTACCGCTGGTGGAGCCCTGTTGACTCAAATCAAGTTATACACACAAAGTAGGTTGGCCCATTGCCTCCACCATGTTTGCTGCCATGCCCCTATTACCACCGTCCTAGGAATTCACTCAGATATTTCTAACTCTCCACTTACTATTTAAGTCCAAAGAGGGAAAAAAAA
>VZTL01042867.1:20078-49616 GCA_013400535.1 Scopus umbretta
CCCCCCCCCCCCCCCAAGTAAAAACCTTGTAATTAACCCTCAGGCAAATCATCAACCTCCACATTGCTCAGTTTTCTGTCCTTGAGACATTTATGTCAAAAACAAGCCCTGTGAGGCCCCCATGATGCAGCAACACCCAAGTGCAGCTGTGTCTAGGATATTTGTCTATTTTCTTTCAACATTTCCACCCTATGGCTGCTTATCTAGACCACCCTCTCCTTTCCACATTAATCTGTTTATTCTCCTGTTCAGCAGTGACAGAGGGAAGAACACTCACACACTCATGCTTTTTGGTCCTCTGGACCACTCCTAGTAGCTGTGCTTTGACTCAACAAATTTCAGGAAAGTCAGCGCTGAGAAGAAATGTGCAACTTCTTACCTCCACTGCACTGGAAGGAAATGAGCTGTGCTCTGTAGGGAAAAGGAAGTTGCTTTCGAAGTCTAGACTGAACCCTTCCTTTTCCATCCCTCCTCCTGTCTCCCCCCAAAAAATATATTTAAGACAAAACAAAAGAAAGGTGCAGAATGAAAACGAATCATGGGACAGAGTTTCCATCTCTGTGTGTAATAAAAATGCAACTGGATGTGGATTTAAACACCAGCAAAACATCAGCTAGAGGAAAGGGAGGAGAGACACAGGACTACAGAAGCGCCTAAGAGACACGGATGTTGGCAGCACCTAGTGTAGCAAAATGGGAATCAGGAATGCGGTGAAAGGCAACACACTGCAGGCAGCCCCTCTGATCCTCCTATCAGGTTGGATTTGTCTTTAAAATGCAGTAAGAAATGCAGCTGTGGATCTAGTTGCCTAGGACCGTGCCAGTGAAAGGGAAAACCCTGCAGTGTATTTAGTAAACTTGCTCTCTTTTGGGATTACCCCAAACTGAAGACACAGTAAGAAAAGCAGCTGTGAAATACAATCAGAACAGCAGAGAAGCTTGAAACAATCAGATGAATTCAGCTGAATTTTAAAAGAAGCCCATAAAGACTCTGTGAACTAAGACAGAGGAGAGACGGGTCAGACAGATTGACTGACGTTGCCTGAATTTGGCAGGGAAGCCTGGCAATAAAAATAATGGAACAAAAAATCAGGGGGAAAAAATATATAAAAGAAGAAAATAGTACTTGGTACTACTTGATTCAACTGGGGACCAGATAATACAAGAGCAAGCTAAGAAACTATTCCTGATCCAAGGAGCAAAGAGGGACCAAAGGAATGGATGAAGAAGCTGCTGGGTATTAAGGAAGAATGACGGGGGGGAGGAATCAGACTGTAAATTTGAAAATGTTAAAGATTATGCCAGAGTAATCTTTAACTCAAATTGGCAGGAGAGCACCAAGGGAAGCATTCCTAAGAGGGAGAAAGCAAGAAAATACACATGCATGTGGGCACTTAAACTAAACTGCAGTATGGACAAGCACTGAGTCTCACTAACTTGCTTTATTTCCTGCATAAATGAAAGGATATATTTTGTTTGAGTCTTTTTGGTTTTGAAGAGGAGCAACAAAATGGGACAAGAGTGTGAAACCAATCCATCATAAACTGATTCTTTGTGCGCACATTGGGAATTTTGCATGTTCCGAGTACTCTTAATTCTAAATGCAGAAAGAGAGTCACTGCAGCTTATACAACCTCCCCTCCGCCCCCAGGAAAAGGAAACCAGAGTTACATCAAGAGAGCAGCAGGGCTGCAAGATCACAGCTTTCTATTATTCAGGGGCAGAGCTCAGGCAGTGCCCTTGGTCTGTCTTCTCACAGAGATGCAAACCCATACACATGGCAGCGCTCTCAGTGCCTTCTATCCCAGTCCCTAAGAAAAAAATAAAAAGGGAACACTTTGAACCACCCTTTAGCCCCTGCTGGCACACATCTCCATATGGAGCAGGGGACAGGAAAGGGAAGGAGTAATCGGACAACGTATCAGTCAAGAGCTCACAGGGAGGAGTGCTGCAAACGTCTGCTAAAGTCACACCACTCATATCCTGAGATTATACTGGAGTACAGCAGGCACCAGACCTTAACGTTAGGTTTATTAGTTGTCTTACTTTCCAGTCAAAAAAAAAGGGAAAAAGGAGAAGACGGTTTGGTTTTGTTTCTGACCAAGTGCAGGAAAGTAAGGGAAATTCTCAGGAGGGGGAATGAATGTGAGGATTGTATGTCTGAATCATCCTGTTAATCCCCTAAATCCCACAGCTTGTGGGGTTTGGATAATGTTTTCAGCTAGGAAATTTTTAAAAAAAGAATTTCTATTTATTTTTTAAAACAAAACAAAAAAAAAGGAGTGGATTAGAGCTCCTCCCTTTCTAAATCACAGTTGGACCCAGAAAGACCAGTTTTGTTTTTAAACAAAGTTAGCAAATTGCCCCGAAGCTGGTCAGTTCCAGTAATCAGCATCAGAGTGATGACAGTCACTCAGTCAGTTTCCCCTGTGCCAGACCAAAAATAACCATTCAGCTAAATTCTTCCCAAAAGTGTTTATTGTAGCTAAAGTGAGCGCAGTTAAGTTGCAGACACATCTTCCTTACAGTTGGAAAATCTACACCTCTATACCTAACATTGTTTCAACAATCTGCTCTCTATATATCAGAGATACCACTAGACATATTATAGGTCCCAGGGAATATATCTTCAAAATAACTGAAAGCATCTCCTCCCTTTCTTGTTAGGCGCAGCAGCAAAAGAATGGATTTTATCAGATGCTGCCTGTCAGTTACAGCCTTTGTGCTGTTTACAGCGTACTTGTAATGCACTACAGGAAAAATACCGATTTTTCTAACAATCACAGAAACCTCTGCTGGTTATAGGGACTAATAAATCAATATTTCATATTTATTTGAGGCACATACAAAGTTTCATCCACCTAAAAAGCATAAAATCATCAAAATCACAGTAAATTTTCCAGATGTTAAGTCAAAACACTCCTAATTAACTGACTTGGAAATGCCAAGTGGTAGCCACAACGTTATGCAGTGTACTTACAGCACAGAGAGCCTGAAGTGCAGAGGAAGCGTGAAGCTTGTTCTGTGCGGTCCTTCCAAGGCACACCTTGCTGAGAGCAAGGACTATACAGCGCTATTTGCCTTGACAGCTGGTAAAGAGTGATCCGTCTGCATCTCCTAGCAGATAAAAATGTTACCTATAAGAAATTTGAACAATAATAATTTAGGACCACTAGCAACATTAATTTCATACTGCTATAGCCACTCACATTCCATCCCAGGCCTTCCAGTCTTGAAGGACAGGAGAACCACACAACACCTCTAGTTTCACCCCAATCAGCATAAACCTGGAAAGGACACTGGATGCCAAGGCTGGGGGCAGGAGGATAACATGGAGTTCACAGGTACAAAAGAACTGTTTCAAAACTTGTGAAAAAATTTATCTGAGAAAGTCTACTGGAACAAGAATGTTAACCAAAAGGAGCAGACGAAAACAATTTTCCTGCCCATGGTCACTCAGCATGAGATAGTGGAAGGAAATGACAGTGAGTCAGCTCAACATGGGATGGAGCAAAATCTGAAGGAGTACTGGATACAAAGCCCAAGAGATAAAGACCAGGGTAAGCTACTGATTAATACCCATGAAGTCACACCAAGAGGGAACTGATCTTTAATCCTCTTGACTCCAAAGTATAAACACATTTCTTGAATTACAGTTTTATGTTAGCTTTAAAATTGCAATAGAAGACTTCATATTTTCATTTGTTACCATTCTCATTCTAAAAATGGAGAACACAGCCATGCAATTTTAATACAAATGAGTCAATATTGTAGCTGCTATTGCATCTATATAACTGCATTTGCAAAGGCACATATGTATGCGTACACACGTAAGCCAACTTGTTATATTTACACACAAAATATATAAGGTTTCTTTCAGACCTGAGAAAGGGCTTGTGCTTCCAAAAGACATTTTTCTCCATTAGTTCATCTAATAAAAGACATTTCTTCTCTGATCCTCATAGTGTTACACACATTAATTGCACTCTAGTAGTATTTACATGCATACAACACACTTATTCCCCCCCCCCTTTTATTTTTAATTATTTGACCTACATCAATGGACTGAAAATAATTACACACTATCAAATAATAAAAATAAAGTACCCATACTTAGAAAAATTGAGTAAGGTGTTCTTCTTACTAATATATATGGCTTCCTAAGCTGTACTTTAAAATATAAATATATATATTTCCCTAAAAACAAAAGGGTACTATTTATGTTTTATACATAAGCAAAGGATAACACCTTCACACTGCAAGTCTTTACAACCCTGTAATTTACACTCTGATGTCATAAAACAGCAATGAAATATTTTAGAGATAGCCATAAAACTGTGATCCAAGTTCAATGTTTTCAAAAGCTCTACTTCAACTCAGCCATTNTAATAAATTAAAAACAAAATACCACTCCAGCCCAATTCAGACTGAAAACAAAAGTTGAAAGCATGCAAGTAAGGTGTCACACACACCAGAAAACTTATTTCGACTTGTTTTCTGACAGAACAAAGTAAGTAAGAGGAAGAAAAAAAATAGTCCACATTCATGGCGTGCTTCACCAATTAATCACTTACACAAATTGCATTTAAAAATTATTTGCTGCTTGAGTCTATACTCACTGCAGTCAGCTGGGGCTTTGCACTGTATCAGTGGGAATATAAGATGATCAGACATTTTAGAAGATGAAGCAGAGAGCTTCAATTCAATGCACTATTAAAGAAAATGCCAAGTTTAGATCTCATGGTAAGGTGTTTAGACCCAGTCCACAAGCAACGCACTCGTTACATTTATAAATAACTTGCAATCAGTGAGACAATAGCTTTTTTTACTGCTGTTAACCCACTGAACTGGAGCAAAGACATTTTCCTAATAAATATTGTAATGATTTAGTAGCAGTGTATTACAATAAGTGGATGTTATACATAGAAAATAAGCGTAGGAAAGTAGCACACACTGTTACATAAAATAGTAAGGCAAAAACCTGAATTTTGTTTCTCCTCATACTCTCTTCTTTACTTGACCACAGGAAGCAGGCTACGACATACCACCTTGTACAGTAAGAAATATTACACTTGGGAAGTGTGTAACAACTCAATTACTCTTATTGCTTCTTTCTACAAAGAATAAATTCCTTTTGCCAAATTTTTATTTATTTTTTTTTAAACTCCGTTTCCAGAAAAATAGGCTTGTGTAATTTCTTTTAATTTATCTATTTATGTTAAGGTTATGATAATGTAAACAGTCTGCTAGAATTTCTTTGACTAGAGAAGTATCAGTGATGACCAGGAAACAGATTTGAGAAGGTTTTCCTGCATGCTTCACAGCAACGTGTCTTGGTTTTGGTTTTCAGTTGTAGGTTATACTCAGCTTGGAAATCAGTAAAGTCAGTATTTCAGGATATTCAAGATTCCTGGAAACCTCTAAGAACTATAACATGTCAGGCCCTGATTTGGGAATGCGCTTACCTGTTTAACCTCAAGCACAAGACCTCACATCTTTATTACTCAAAACTTTAATCAAGCATTTAACTTTGAACATGTATTGAAGTGCTTTGCTGAATCAGGAGGGATCTGGACCTTTTTAAAGAGCAGCATTGTTAATTGACTGCAAAGATGTTATATCCTGCAACTAGGCTCCTAATGAGCCATGCCTGCTGGCAAGCCGCTCTGGTAGCACACAGCAGCCAGCTGGTCTTCTGCAGCAGGGCACATGGACCACTGCATTGCTCACGGGGCAACACCCCCACAGCCACAAATACCGCAGGACAGGTTGCTGCTTGCTCCAAAGGTACTGGTTCCTGTGCGTATGTGCCTGCTAGTCACAATAAAATTAAAAAAAAAAACTCTCCATTTTAGAGTCATCTATAAACTAATACTGAAGTGATTTACTTAAATGATAAGGTGTATGGTGGAAGAATATACAAGGCTGTAAAATGTCTTTTACAGCTGGTTAAGCACTGAAACAAAGCTGAGACATCTGATAACTGCAGAGGGGTTTGCTGGTGAGGATATTCTAATGCGGTGAGCATTCACGTAATAAAAGGAGATAAATTCAGCCATTATGATTGTTTCCTTCATGTTGTTTCACCTTTCAGAGCTGCATGGACTTACAGTCATCGCTCGCCTCGGACTTCCTCCAGAAGCTGATACCAAGGACATGCGGTTTGGGTACAAACTGAACAAAGAAAGGTTTGAAAAGTGTAGATCTGTTTGAGGCTGAGGAAGTAAGTAATTGATCAAAGCCACATCCTTAGTGGAAAAGGATTGCTTTTCCACTACGAGTTGTATTTCCCAATATGATTAGGGAATACATTTCCAAAACAGTCGCCTTAGTATCTTCAGCAGCCTAACTTTGAGAAGCTGAAAAGATCACACTCAGCTATGATGCAGGCATGTGCAAATCATTTGATTTCAAAGAAGTTAAACCCACTACAGCAGCTCTGAAATTGTCCTAAGTGTTCAATTACCCATTTTGTGCATGTAAATATTACTGTGCAACATTACAGATATTATTCTGAGAAGCCCAACTGTCTGCTTAAGAAAAGACTGCTTCATGGTGTCAATAAAGACTTTGGTGGTGTTTGTCAATGGAACATTTGCTATTTCTAGGCTGTGATTGAGTGAAATTCTTCTCTTGTCATACGCTACTGTATTACAGTGCCCTAAAGTGAAAGAATCTAGAAGTAACACAGCTCCTTTAGGTTATTCCAGCGTATAATCAAGTTTCTCACACCCCTCTCCTCAAATAAAAAGCAAAATCAGAGGAATTTAAGCAAATTTCCATATGATTTTATTTTAACTGTAGCAAAATAAATTTAACCTCATTATTCCTCCACCTTCTCAAAACTCTTCATACAACTTTCTCAGGTCAGGTTTTTACTGCATGCGCTCTCCGTGCTTTCTCTCCATATACTGCATTCTGCTTTTGTACAATATCAAACAACATGGGCCTCCATTTCCAGCTGGAACTTTTATATAGCATTGCTGTACAAATGAAAGAAAACATTTTAGCAGTTTTAGGTGGTGATTGTTTCTTCTGTTCCAGAAAACTTTCCTCCTTACTTGGGATGGGTAATTGGTCTATATTCCCTGGTTACAAATTCTTACACAACTTAGACAGAACACAAAGGATAGTTTAAAAAAAGCAAAAAAAAACAAAAACCCAAAACCAAAAACAAAAACCACCACAAAGGTTTAGGCGTGTACTGTGTGAAAATACTTTTCCAAACTGTTCTGAAAACCATTGGTCAAATTCTGGACTTGCTATTACTAATAATTTTTAACATACTTCTGATGCACAAAGTTAGCTTCAACCCCTTTCAGCTGTAGATTAGTCAGACTTCAGTACAAACTGTACAATTTTGACATGCCTTGTGTTACCTTAATTCTGATATCTTGAATCAGGCCATTGCTCTTTAAAATAATTTATTTGGTGTTTGAAAAATACTTGTAGAAATTCACAACAAATGGGACACTTCAGAAGACTATAGAATTTGACATGATTTTCTATTGTCCTTTGTGAGGATGGAGTTACTTTGTGTACATTGTCATCATCTCTTAAGTAACACATGACAAGGTGGCACATGTTCTCTTAGTGTTCCTTTATTCAAAAGTCTAAATCAAGTTTCTTGTTGTTCTTGATGATTTTCAGTAGTGTTTTACGCTACAGAAGAACAGTGTAGCTTTCTGGTTCTTCAACCATTTCCAGTGTCCTGTAAATGACATCAGAAGGATGGAAAGAGTGTCAGCTTTTCTATCACCACAATATTTAGATTCCTACTCACACGTTCGAACAAATTTTGGGAGACTGAATTTAAACCAAGCCTGAGTACTTGTGGTTTTCCTAGCTCACAACCAACTTCCCAGACTTTCAGTTTGCGAAAGTCATTGGAACATTAATAATTCTTCTCCCTTGAACCACAAATACTGCTCTCATTTATTCATCTTCCTGTAAACAAATTTTTTGCTTCAACATAAAGCAGTTGCATCCTACACATCTCATCAGCATGACCACAGTACTGCAAACCTGGCTTTAGTCAAAACTAGTGTCTAAACTATTTCTATATGGAGCTACCACAAGTATGTACCCACAGGAGCTTCTTTACCTTTTTAAGTTGCAGTAGGGAAGCTGGCATTTTTTACACATCCCTTTAGACTTAGCAATGAGTAAGATATCTCTATAAATTTAATCTTCAAAGATACCTAATACTTAAGGCTTAGAAACAACGGACACAGATGATGCATGACAGAAGTAGCTCATTCTGGCATGACAGTGTTTACATCATGTCCCTGTTTAAACATGATCCCCAGGTTTAACATGCTCCCCTTCTTCCTCTGCCCAGGAGGTTCCAAATCTGGGGTAACATAGCCGATTCCAGCACATTTAAAAGCATCTGTTCTTTCTTGCATTTGCTTTGTTTAGGCCATAGATAAATTTCTTCACACCTTGATGCTTTCCCTGTCCTTCTCTACTCACCTCACCTCCTTTCATAGAGGTTGTTTTTCCCTCACTGAGACTCCAGTGATTTTTGTGCACAGGGCTGCAGTCATACGTTGATTCAAACACAGAAGTACTTGGGGGTGGAGGGAGTGTCAGAAAGAGATGATCGTAAAGATACCAGTATTATTTCAAGCAAGAATTTTTGTTTCCTCCCCTCCCCCCAGTGGACCCTGTAAAACAAGTGTCCTCTTTCTCCCTCACCCAGTCTGTCCCTGGGCTGCTCTTGCTTTTGACATTACTGCAAGTCTCATGACTCAAAGACGCAGTTCCCAGAGAGAAATGCTCAAGTGAGAATGTCATGACCAGTTGACCACAAATGCTACCATTATTCATCGTAAGGCTGAATTATTCCTGCCCACCATGGATCACATCATTATGCAAAGGCATGAGCAAAGAATATAGGGAAAGACTGGCAAAAGGCCTCTTTAAGAAGCATGCCAAATTTCACCGATTCATTCTATGAACAAAGCATGTCTATCAAGGTAATCTTTATATATTCCAAGTACTTTAATGCTAAGAGGATTCCAGGTGTTTATTTCTGAACTTCAGCGCACACATTTCCCTGACTTATATTTTCACAAGAAGGGACTAGATATTATAACAACAACAAAATGAGAAAGACATTCAGCTGTTTTTTCCATAGCTTCATTCACCACTGCGGTCATTTCTCTTGGCAGTGACATTTTAAAAGCTGCAAGAAAAGACCAGAAACAAGGTTGACTTTCAGATTTTTTTTTTTTTTTTTAACTTGAACATTGTCAGCCTTGTCTTTAGAGTGAATATTTAATCTGTGTCAGTCCATTTCTTTTTTCTAGGGCCTATACAGGGAAGTAAGTTTATAATTCAGAAAAAAATATACACTAACAAGATGCATGAAGAAAAACCTCCCTCAAAGGAAGACTTCTTTTCAGTTAGAGAGGAGACTAATCAAAGAGAAAATGACAGCAACTCATTTGCAGGGCACCACCACATGAAGACCCAGTAAGCAATTACACACGTACGTGACAATGAGCCACGCGCGGCTTGAATATACTGGAACTGGACCCACATTGCAACTCAGTGATTTCATGGCGATGATCTCACCCCGCTGCCTGGGATAGTGTAGAGGGAGCAGATAATTGTGGTCAGCTTTGGCACACATGCACAATCGGGAATCTTGCAGGACTGTCATCACCCTAGTATTACCATTATTGACACAACCAAGGGCAGAGGAGACACAAAGGGGTACAGCAAGGTGCAAAGAGGCCACAGCTTGAGACATGTCTGTGCTGCACCCATACGAGCAGCATCAGAGGATACCGAGATAGAGGCGTTACGTGTACCTCATTTCTCACAGAAGTACAGGATCTGAAATGAAGCCACCAGGGATCCCAGTTGTGAGCATGACCACAAGCACCCTGCACCTGACTTCAAACTGACCAAGCGCAAAGCCTCCTGAAAACATCGGTTTGCTTTGCCAAGGAACAGCACGAGCTTCTCTTCTCCTCTTCCTGCCTCCACAGCCTGTGTCCTTCACATGTTGCCTGTGGGAAGAGGGATGGAGCAGGGTCACGGCAGAGAAACCCACAACAGGGAGGCAACGGCAGCCACAGCACAGCTCCCCTGCAAGTTTGGGGCTTCACCTTGCACTGGCACTCAATTTCCCCTCAGCAAGTTGTTAAACAACCGCTTGAGTCCAGCCAGCCCCTCTAGGGGGCCAAGTCCAAGTATGTATTGCACACTTATGCAAGGCAGGTCCCAGATTTGAAAGTATTTATACATAGTAAAAGGTACCTTACATTTACAGCACTTTGAGATTAAGTGCATATAGTTTCAGATAAATACCGTCTCCCAAAGAAATGGCTTAATGCTTAAAATATTTTGACACTATGGCACGCTGCCCACAGGCTGCCTGGAAAGCAGAAGGAGGAGAAATAAATGTGTAGCAAAGATTTTGCTAATATGTCCATCTTGCCTACCAGATAGTTTGGTTTGATTTGGCAACCTCAGGAAAGAGATAGTGAGAGGAACAGAGAGGGAGAAGTACCCTTAAAGCTGCAATAATTTGGTGCATTATCCATGGTTTATACCATGCTCAGATTTCTAGTCCTTTAGCCATGCTAACTTTTTGCTAGTTAAACTTAGCAATGTCCACAACAAAGAAAATGGTCCTCTTTACAGCAGCTGTAAATGTGATTTGAATCCTTCATCTGAAGGGAGTATTCAGGGGTCAGGGGGCTCTCCTGGCTGCACTACATCCTCAGCACATACAGAGGGCTCTGGGAGGGGGCAGAGCGGAGGAGGGGGGGTCAGAAAGCAGTAGCTGCTCTCCCTAACCTGAGCGCAGAAGAAATGAACAATTGTGCACACCATGAAGGCAGGCTGCCTACACAGCATGCCTGGAAATTAATGTTTTAAGATAGCGAAAGGCCACACTGTTCTGAGATTGTCTAAAGGCCACTGGCAGGTCTAATAAATAAGGGACTTAGGGAGAGATGGAAGAAGTTGCTTATACCAAAGGAAAGGAAAAATATGTTTTGGAGAAAAAAAAACAACCAACCAACCCTCTTCTCCTCCCATCCCATTTTCTTTTTGCCCTCCTGTTCTGCTGCAAAGAAAAAGCCTCACATTCGGTAATCCTGTTATAAGATTCCTAGCAGGGAGGGAAGGACAAGTATAGGAGAATTCCATTTACCTCAAAGGTTGGGGTTTGGTTTATTTAATTTCTCTTTAGCTCATTTTTTTTTTCCCCTAAGAATTTGAACTTTTAGGGGGGAAAAAAAAAAAGGCAGGAAAAATCTACAGAAATCATGTCCAGGTTTAATCCCTATGTCAAAGCTCTCCAGCCCTGTGCTTTGTGCCCTGCTGCTTCTGTGCACACCTCTCTTAGCCAGAGCTCCTCCATCCCTCCCCTACTGAGACCCAAGGTGAGGGAATAAGAAATGACCCAAGCACCTACCACTGATATTGCAACGATTATTTGTTTTCCCTATTATTCTGAGATCAAAGAAGTGAAATTGTCAAACCACAGCAAAACAGAAGTATTTGGGAGAGGGGCAAAATGGTTGATCTGTCACACTTTATTGGCCATTTTCACCCCCTGTGCGACTTGTTTCCTCTTCCCCTCTCAGGCAAGGCACCATCCCTTTTCTCACTACCTCCCTCTTAGAAGAGCTTGCAAAAGACCGGAGGGGAGCACGGGGCAGATGCCAGTGTGTGACCTCTATCTGTCCGTAGCCAGGCGCGATGTGTGAATGAGGTTTGGTGCTGGTTTCCATGGCAATGCAACCACACAGTAAATGCACGCCACGCAGAGAGTTTTTTCACAAAGGTGCATGAAACAATAGAGCTAAGCTTAGGACATATAGCTAAGCTTAAGGCGCGTAAGGAGTTACTGCTGCCACGTAAAGGCAGAGCATTTCTCTTAATGTTTTCCCATGACTACTACTTTTTTTCCCTGCAAGAATCTGTCCTTTCTAAGCAAGCATTGAAAAGCCCCAGTTTCAACAGCTGATACATATATGTGGGTGTATAGAGTACAACTGTACATATATGCAGACAAGAGAGACCACACCATCTATATATGGTCAAACAGTATTTCCAGTGACCCCTCTTTACCCTCTTATGTCTGAGAGAGTTTCTTAAGGGCTTTCCTCAGAACCACAAAGCCAGAGCTTTAATTCCTGACCTATTTCCAAAGCTCAGCAAAAGCCAGCACAGATGTATGTTCACCACAGAAACATCCTGTGATTTTGTAAAGCAATTTAAAAAAAAAAAAAAATCTGAACTTGCAAGGCTAAGCACTCTGAAAGCTCTTAGATCAAAAAAGTCATTAGATAAAAAAAATAGTTAGTTTGTTTTAATGTTTTCCTTTTAAAAAGGAAAGTGATTTTCATTACATTAAAGAGCGTAATAATTTGAACAAAAATCTAAAGGTTTCAAACCTCCTGCATGGGCGTAGCACCTGACAGCTAATCGTTTCCTAAGCTCATGGAAGGGCAGAAAACCCGTGTTACACAGGATGTCCCTCAGCTCCACCACCTTCCTGCCTCACTCCTGCCAAGAGCTAACCATGCTCCTCAAACGGTGAGAAGGCATAGCTCGCTCAGTGGGGCTTGAGACAGTCCTTGGAGCCAAGCACGGGTTTCTAAATTTAGGGCATGCAGTATTTTGTGCAAAAGCTTGCGATCCTGTACGCTGCACACAAGTTGCCGTTCTTCAAGTCCCATTTTTGGGCTGGCCATTGCAGACTCCCCCAGGATCAGGCAAAGAATTGATACAACATTTTCTTAAGTCATAAAAAAATGCACCTGTCTTGCCAATATTGGACTGAAAAGACCCTTCGCCAGAGTGAAGTACCTTACTCAACCCTGCAACTAACAAACATACTTTTCAGGGCTTTTTAGCACTCTCATAGAACTGTCTTCCACAAATGTCACAGGCATCAAAGACTAATGTTGCCTGATGAGCCATAATTGACACAATGACAACCAAGTATCTCATATCATCATACAATCTTTTTTTAGGCAGTGTGGTAACCTTTCCAGATATCCACACTTCCTTTAAACATTTCACTTTATTAAACACCATGAACTTTAAAATTGGCAGTTTAGTATAATGAAGCATTTGCAAGAGCTGTGATGTCTTTTTCTCATTTTACTCCTCAGCAGCACCCATAATTTGCTCTTAATTCAGATTATCAATGTACCACTACTATAAAGGGGAGAAAATTGCATCATTTGATTGTAAAATAAAGTATTAAAAATACTGCTTAAAACCTAGCAGGTAAAATATGAACACACAAAATACAATAATCGGTAAACTTTCACACCTGGAGTGAGAAAGTGGACATGAACGTATGGAAAGTTTCCAAAAACCTTCCTCTCACATACTGTATGGAAGAGCATGCCAAACCCCAAAGAAACATTCCCACTGGGGGGGGAGGGGGGAGAGTAAACCACATGCTTTCCATAAATAGCTCTCTCCTCCCTTAAATAAACCCTGTGCACTCAGCCTGTGACTCTGTTACAGTTTAAATATTTTGCTAACCTTATGCTATATTCTCAGGAAAGCAAAAGGCAACACTGAAAACATCTGCCCCCAAACAAGTTATATGCGGGTGTGCTTAAAAGGCAGCTTTTCATCTGTTTAAAAAAGAGGGGTGCCCTCACTAGGAATGCAGCCTGATTCATCCTAGGTCATCTGGAATGGCTGGGCTCAAAGGTCCCGTTATTTATCCACAGCTAAGAAACTGCCCGGCTACACTGCCTTTATAATGAAGCTGGCTTACCCCCACACAAGGGAAAGAAACAGAACGGCATAAAAAGAAACAGTCTTGCTGGGGNTAAAAACATATCTTGCATGTCCTCTTCCAGCCCGTAATCAACAAAACATCAGCCTTGCTTTTAAAACCTGGGTTATGGGGAGATTATGAGTGCAACTACACTGAGCCTTACCATTCAGTGTGTGAATTCTGGCATGCAAAAAGCGGACTGTGAGCAATGCAGTGTAAAAAGGCAGAAGCAGAGATAATCAATATGTCACCATAAAAAAGGGAAAAAAAAACACCTCTGAATGACTAAATTAAAATACTGGAAGTTGTCATCTTCTGATCTGTCTTTATCACAGCATCTATCAACAATCAAGCTTGCTTAAAAATTGTGGTGTTTAAAATAATTCTCTCAATTCCTTATTTGCACTTGAGGAGGGTTCAGCCATATAATACATACAGATTGTACATTCTGTATTTCCCTCCCCAAAGAAAAGCTAGAGAGTTAGTACAAAAAAATAAAAGCTAAATGTCATAGTTTATCATTTAAGAGAAATGTAGCTTGCAATTTAAAAATAAATAAAACACCCACCAAGAAATCCAAAACCAAACAAAAAAAAAACCCCAAACACACCACACAAGTAAAGCCCCCTGCAGATACTGCTGGCAAATTATCATTTACAAGTTGGCCATCCTTCTATAAGTTTTTGGGGGGGAAATTGCCAGTAAGCCAAGAAGTGACTCTCTGATGTCAGTGGTGCCTTTGGACACATACATAGTCAGAAAAAAGCTTTAAGCATAGCTCTTTTAAAAAAGCTTTTATCTGCTCTTTAAAATAGCTATTTTATTAGGTGATGTTTTAAATTTCCTTCCCCTCTTTTTGGGGGATAATGGTGTAGGAGGTAGAGGGGAGTGACATCATTTGTGACCCTACTTGAAACACTACTAAAGCAAAGTGAAAATTGTTGTTGCTGTTCTGTGTAACATGAAGACAAATTTGGTAGGAGCAGTCAGCTCTAACAAAGTCAACACATTCCTGGTCTGCGATCTGAGCTCGCTCTTTGCATTTCCAAACAGAGGTCTGCACTGGTACCTGCCATGGCTGCACAAATCTTGCGCAAAGGAAAAGGCACGCCTCAGTTCCTCGTTCAAAGACTCCAGTCGCTCCCTGTGAAGTGTCCTGAGTCTTCCTTTAAAAAAAAAAAAACAAAAAAAACCCCAATGTTTCAGTGTGCTCTTGATGCATGCTGCTATAGGCAGACCCAACAACAGACCTAGAAGGGCACACTGCAAGTCAAAATCTTCATACATTTTAATTACAGTTTACACAAAATGAAAGGCAGGTTAATAAGCTCAGTTCATAAAAAATTAATAAGAAATGGCACTTTTGCACAGAGGATCAGGGGACTTAGCCTTCGGAGGACTGATCAGAAAAATACATTATGTGCAAAAGTCACCTATAGTCCTCAGATGGGAAAGAGGAGGGAGCAAAAGGGGCAGGGGATGGAGACAGGAACAAGGGATTTTATTGAATAAAAACTTTTTAAAGAAAAGTGTTTCTCATTAAGCTGGTCCATCTATACCAGAGCAGTACATTCAAAAGGTTTTCTCCCATGTGATGCTTTTCAAGACCATTGATGCACACAACTCCGCAAACTCAAAAAGGAGAAGAAAACCATTTCAAGCAGCAAAGCTGGAAAGGCAGACAGTAGTTGCCACCTCCAGATAGTGAGAAAGCATGCTTTCCCAAGGGACCAGTGGCCACCCATATTTAATGCAGACAAGTAAGAACATGCTCTGCTCTGGCCAATACAAGACCCACTACTGCAGCTGCTCTCTCAAAGCACTGGGTGGCCCTTCGCTTCAGCCGCCCTGAATGCTTTTAAGTGGAAAACACAAGCACAGAGATCTGGGTGGTGTTCTGAGTGCGGTGGCCTGAAAAGGAAGGGGAGGAGGGGTTGTCCCCTGCCAAACACTGAGTCACAGCCCCCTGCCAGGGAATTCCATGCAGAGCACCCTACACCAAGGTGCAGAGCTGAGCTGGGCTGCGCATCAAGGAAACACCATCCCCAAACTCCCGGTAACACCACCTGAGTGTAACATATGCTTTAGCTAGACCTTTCTTACATCATGTTTTGGCTACCTTATATACGACACTAGTGTTTTCAGTAAGCAGCGAGCATGAGAAAGGCACTGCGTGCCAGGGCTTGCTCTACGCCCTCTTTCTTGCCCCATCTTCATAGCTCTGTGTCCAGGGTTACACCTCACCGCTCCCCACCTGTCCCTTGGAGGCAGCTGTGGCTAATTCCTCATACTAAATTTACTTCTGAATGTGCAGTGGGGAGTATTAACACATGATTTGGTCTATGATTAAAAAGGGATTCCTCCCCCCGCAAACAGGGTAAAAGGGAAATTACAAAGTTGCATTCAGAAGAATATCATTTCCAAGTTAGACACCTTCAGTTTTAAAAAACCCTACAAGGTTCTAATTTATTAATGAATAGGTGCTGTCTTTGTAATTTTGCTGTACTTATTCCATTACTGTCTGACACTTCCTATTGTCACTGCCTGAATTTTTAAACACTTCCGCATGACTAGTGCTAATCTCCACATTTCATGGAGGGCTGGTAATAAAAGGAGAGACACACATGGGTGTGTAAGAACGATTATAACTAAACATGTACTCTAAAGCCCACTCTTAACATCTCTCAATTTCCAGCATTTCTCCCTTCCTCCTAACACCCAGCTTCTGAAAGGAGAACAAAAATGGAAAGAAAGATTTCCCCCCCTCTCTTTATTTTGGGATTGAGCTGGATTTATTCCTGAACAAGAGAGAGAAAAAGAGTTCCTTCTCAAAGCAAAAGGACACCCAGCACAGGGTGCAAAGATGCAAGACTCTTGTGTGAAACAAACATTGGCAAGCTTTGTATCTTGATTTTCTTTCAGCAAATCTTGTAGAACTGGTACAACAAGCTATTGTGAACAGCTGCTTTGAGGATATAACCTCCCAATAAACAATCTCCGATTTACACACAGAACTATGTATGCCTAGATAGCCTTTTATTTGTTTACTCCCAAGGATTTCAACACCTAATTTACCCTGATTCTCTGTAACACTGAGTTTTCAGCAGATAAGTGCAAAGACCTTATGCATTTGAAAGCACTGTTAAAGGATCTTTTTTAATTTATATTTTCTTAAAATCCTACTATCCACACCTTGAAAGAACAGCCAAAGGACTCCCTGGTAGAATTACACGTTTCACTGGCACAAAAGCCAGGTGTATTGACTGTACACACAAGCTTCGCCCATCTTACTCCCCAGCAGAAACATCTACCACATTTCTTCCATGCAGAGCAAACGTCCTCAAAGCCTTTGCTGGGAGTGAGTGGGTATACCGGTCCCATGCAGCACTCGCACCAGGGGTGTCACTGACTTCTAGTCGCAGCAAACAAATCGAGCTGGACTTCTGTGTTGCTTGAAACTACACTGCAGTGGACTGATTCGGTGGACTGAAAAAACCTTGGCATGAATAGCTTGGCCACTGTTTCCAGAAGTGGGCTACAATGCTGTTACTGCCAAAAACAGTGAGCTGCGACAGTCTCTCAGGGTCAGTACTGACACTAAATAACACATGTTCAGCCCAGGGTATTTATTTACAAGGTTTTACACTGTGTTGAGATTCTGCCTGTTGTTTTAGAGCATGATGCAACTCTTCAGCAGTGCTCCCATGTTTGCCCAGCAAGTGCCTGCATACCTTCATGCTCGTGGCCCCGGCTTTGGGCAGGGGACATTAACCAACCACTTCTTTGTGTCCCCTGTTTTGCTTCTTTCCTCCCTCCAGGTTGCGCAGGATTCCTTCCTCCTCCCGGCCACTGCAGCTCTCAGTCCTGCCTCCACGCTGATTTTCCCTTCCCTCCTAACACCCCTGAGGAAGCGTCCCTGCCTCCTCACCCCTTTTCATGCCCTCTTTCACCTTACCGTCCTCCCCAGCAGCAGTACTGCTTCCAACCATCATGAATGAGCTCCCTTTCCCCTCCCTGGCAACCACACTGGCTCTCCACTTCCCCCACAGCCAGCTGCATCAGGTCTGTTTCCTATCCCCAGCTCAGGTCTTAGGTGCTTATTACTGGCCTACGTAATTCCACACATACACATGCTACCTTAAAAATGCTTAAATGCATAAATGTGTGCAGGAAGAGGAGGGCACAAGAGTCTTCCCTTCTTTTCTTAAAATGCTGTGAAATCTACACTTCCACTGTAAAGATCATCATAGTAAACAGGGACAAATGACCCTGACAGCTGCTTAAAAAATGTTCATTTTGTGCAAGCAATAGGTGTTTTTCACCACCTCATTCCAATAGTAGTTTCTCCATGCTGTATGTGCACTGTGGACATCTACCTACAGATAGTGCTTGTTTACATCATGCCACCAGCACCTTGTGGCTCTACTGGTGGAAAGGACGTACTGCCAAGACCTCCTCGTGCCCCAGCTACTGTTGACCTCTAACTCTGGCACTATGATTTACAGCAGCTCAACTGCCCCAGTAACAGCAGTGCCTGCCTCAGTGCTTGACAGAAAGCAGTTGCTCCCATGCTGCTGGTTCCTTAGATGTGATGCCCCAGCACCCTCAGCTGTCACCATGAACAAAGCATTCTTACTATTAGAAACCATGTTTCTAGCTGAACTTGTCCCTTCTTCCACTGCCAGCGAAAAATGCAGCAGAATCAACACTGGGAACCAGCAAGCAGAGTAGGTATGTAGCCAGCTCAGCCAGAATCATAGCTGGGTAACCACATTATACAGAATGTCTGAGGTCAGTCATTCATAGCTAACAGCAATCAAATAAAGTTGAAACTTTTATCTCATCAGCCATGGCCACTCACCAGAGATTCCTTAATGCCCAACAGCATTCACCCAGGAAGCCCTTGATGCCTTTAAGGATTTGCGAGTAGCTCTTGCACTTGGTGTGTTGGGCAGAGAAATATCCTGCTTTATTGTGGTCCCCCGTATTCAGCTAAATGGGGCTCAGCTTATTTTGTATTTCTCTCCATCTTACCAAATGAAGAGGACCTGCATTATAGTAGCTCTGCTTTAAACAGAATGAAAAGAGGCAGTAGCAAGCATCACTCCTAATCAATCAAAGGCACACCAAGAGAGCTCATTGATGTCTTAAAGTGCTGACAGACTTGTATGGCACACCTGCTTCAAAGAGAATGGCTAACACAGCTGGCTAAAAGACTTTGCTAAGTTGTTTGCATAATAATTTAAGAGCAAGTCTGAGGTGAAAACAGTTCATAAGAAATTAAGATGATAGGTTTTCAATGGCTGCCACAACTCCCTCCACCCCAGATCCAAGCTCGTAGTCCATCCACTTGGCACCTAGCCCTTACTTCCAGAAAGGGTAAGTGGCATTTCTAAATGTTACTGCTGCAATTAAAACTGCTGCACATAAGCCAGAGCTGTCCGATTTTAATGCAACTGGCATACACACTGGCAATTTAACAGCAGCCCTAAAGCTATGTCTAGCTTGCATATACACACCTGTTTACATGAACTGTTACAAAAAGAAATTCAAACCATCATGAGAGCCGATTGTTCTCATGATTTCCCTTCAACATTAATGAAAAGCCTACAAGCAAACAACAACGTTCTCCTCACCTTGAAATGACAAGGAAAGTCAATAGGCAGGCCAGGCTTTGAGGGCTATACACAGCTTTTAAGGTTCAATCTGGACCTCCTAAAGCAAAGTTTTCTAAACACTTAGGCCCTCAGATCTCATCTACCGAGATCTTTCAAATACAGGACAAAGTCTAAAATGTACTACTCCTCTCACTAAAAAGAAAGAAATACACCAATCCTCCAGGAAATGCTTTGAAAATTTATTCCTTTGTGACTTTATATTTAAATAATGACATTTGTCAAAAACTGACAGTGATTGCATTTAAGACCTTTTCATTTGCTTTAGGTAACTAGATCACACTACCAGTGATAGCTTTACTCTTCCCTAGGAATCTCTAGGTAAACTGTCAGAAAGGACAGAAAACCCTGAAAGTCATGAGGCAACATTATCTACTTGTCAAGGGATGAATCAAGAGGTCTTTTGATTATGGCCCTTGTGTAGGTTCAGCTACCAATGTGAATCAATTTTCTGAATGCAGAGATTAATCATAAAACTGCTTGCACTGTCATCATATAATATTAAATATTAACTGCTTACTTTCTAAACCACTCTCTTCTTTTATTCCTCTCCTCAAGGAAATAGTTACAGATCAAGTTTTTCCAGAGGAGATACCTAATTGCCTACTGCAGCCTCAGATCAAGCAGGTATTTGCATGCTTTAATTTATGTCTGCAAAGTTACTTCTGGGCACAAAATAAGAGCTAGACCAAAGCCAGCTTAACCAGTTTTTGACAGCCAAGTATACACCAGCTAACCTTATTGTCTATTTTGCATTTGAAATTTAGTGTTGATTCCTGATTTTAAAAAATAAAACAGTGCAGTCTTGACAGAGCTATCTCTTTATCAGGTTAAACATAATTTAAAATATCTCTGCTTATGCAATTCATGCAACATATTAGGATGCCAGGTTCATTATGCTATCTGCCACAATAAGAGCATATGCATAAGACAGAAGAGCATGTGAATTCACAGGCCAGAAGGTACTCTCAGGAATTGCCCAGATATGCACTTCTGGTGCACGGGAACTACCTCACACTACTTCACATTAATCATAGGTCAAAAGCATGTACTGAGGCAGTAACCAATGCTATGAATTTACAATGAACTCACCCCACAGTAATTTGTTTGTATACCCACAGCCATGGTTATGGGTACCAGAGCTGGGCTGGCTCCTTACCTTCTATTATTTTAACATTCATGTCCTCCCACCTGTTCATATTTGTCCTGTGGGGTGGAAACATATTGCACAGCTATAGGGAAACTGTCACATTTGCTTTCTTATATTTTGACAGTGCAACAACATAGAATACTCCTACATAACAAATACCACCCTTGCAATAATCACACAGAGGTCTGCCAACATCCTTATCCTCATGCAAGGCTACGATGAGCAACAATAAAAGTACACCAACCTTGCTTGATGAGGCTGCTTCCTAAAGTTTAAGCCAACAATAAATAAACAAACCTGTAATATTGACAATTGGGATTGCTATACTAACTCTGTGAAGTAACATACTGTTCAGGTTTCTGCTGGGATAAAGTTAATTTTTTTTCCTAGTAGCTGGTATAGTGCTGCGTTTTGGATTTAGGATGAGAATAATGTTGATAACACACCGATGTTTTAGTTGTTGCTAAGCAGTGCTTATACTAGTCAAGGACATTTTCAGCTTCCCATGCTCTGCCAGGTGCACAAGACACTGGGAGGGGGCACAGCCAGGACAGCTGACCCAAACTGGCCAAAGGGCTATTCCATACCATATGGCGTCACGCTCAGTATAGAAACTGGGGGAGTTGGCCAGGGGGCAGCGTTCGCCGCTCAGGGACTGGCTGGGCATCGGTCAGCAGGTGGTGAGCAATTGCGTTGTGCATCACTTGTTTAGTATATTATTGTTATTGTTATTATTTTATTATTTTTCCTTCCTTTTCTGTCCTATTAAACTGTCTCTCAAGCCATTAATTTTACTTCCCCCCCCCCTCCAATTCTCTCCCCCAATCCACTGGGGAGGGGGAAAGTGAGCAGGCAGCTGTGTGGTGTTTAGCTGCCTGCTGGGTGAAACCACAACACATTTATATATATCTCAACAAGTCTGAGAATCTGTAATCCTTAAGTTCAGTTTTAAGCTTGTTACACTTTCCTGAACTCAAAGATTAATATCTATTCAACATTTCTTCATTTGATTCAATTTTTTGAAATATCAGAGTTTGTAAGATTGCCTACTAGTCCATATATAAGCAACAGAAGCATTCTTACCCCAAATGACAGAGGTAGTGCAGCTTACAGTGTACTTTATTTTATCAGAACTTTAAATTAAATTTTTGCCCTTTCCTTTATCCCTTCATGTACTTTTTCCATAATCCCTGTTTACTTTCTACTTTGTCTTCACTTTCTACTCTTCCCGCACCCCCCATGGTGTTTTTGTTCTTTTTTCAGAAACTTGTGCTCTATCCTATCTCCCACATCTGTATTAGTATCTCTCAGGCTGAGCAGTCAAGACGGACTTAAGATTCAGAGCCAACATTGTCCAAGTTGGTTTCAGATAAAGCAAAACAGTTTTTCTATCACTAATAGCACCACTGCATATATTACACACACAGTTAGGGAATTTTGTTGGTGGAAAAATGTTGCTTTCCTTTGTGTAGAAGCTAACCTTTTACTAGACTATGCCTTAAGTGAATATTGAGACGTTATAGTTTCAAAGAGATTTAATAAAAAGCTACCTGTTGTTAATCACATGTCACTTTTTTTAGCTGTATAATAGTTAACATTTTTCCTCCTTACTTCATTTACTAGAAAAGATAAGGCATTACATCACCTAATACCAGTTTGCACTTGTATGCAATTTAAGATGTAAGTTTATATTTCAATTTCCTGATCTGCTACCAGAAATATTTCTTCTTTGGGCTGTTAAAGCAAGATGCTGGATCTCTAGGGAGTTCCACGTGAAATACCATTATTTATAAAAATGTTTAATGTTTTTGACAAATCAGGGGGTTTGAGCAAGCACAGATCTAAAACCACAAAACTAGAAATACGTCAAAGGGTAGCCTGCTGCGTGAACAGCAAACTAAACTGATCAATAACTGTGTCTGGATTCCCAGTATCCTCTGCAGCAGAAACATACAGAAATGTAAAAATGTTAACTTCATCTGCAAATTTGGATACCAAAATATTTTAATTAGGTGTTCAAATATGGAGCAGGATTGTTGTTGGCAGAGAAACTTTTTAGAGTTTGTTTGGAAGTTTTATACTCTCTTAGTAATGTGGGGGAAATGCCTGGGAAAATTAAGATTTTAAAAAAATGACTGTGCTCTTGCAGATGCCAAATGTACTTCTTGGAGCCACAGAGAACCATCTGGTCAACTGGGTTTCATATTGTCATGAGGTGCTGTGATATTATTACACTGTTTATCTTGATGCATCAGAAGGATACAGATCTGAAGTAGATCTAAATGTGCCCCACATACACATACTTTTGATGTCCAGCTAACTATGTAATGCTTCAGGTTGAAAGATTAAGGATTAATTTCACTAAGAGTGAAGCCAAAGCAAAATTATCTTAGTCTATTTCTGAAGCAACAAAGCTAGATTTGGCATTGATCTTCAGATTTTTTTTTTCCATCCAAAAAAGAATAAAAACCCATTAACAAAACTTTGCTCAAGTGCATCTGTCTACTTCCACTGAAATTCCTCCATGTCTCTTATGTACACAAAGCTTATATAAACCTCTCTTCTCAAAACACAAGTTCAACATTAGCTATCAAACAGTGTATTGCTCCTAGACATAAGAAATCAGATTTTTTTTTTTACAGTAAGAACAATCATTCACTAGCACAACCTGCCCAGGGACACGGTAGAGTCCCATTGCTAGAGGTTTTCAAGACACAAGTGGACAGGGTGCTAGATAATCTCATCTAGGCTCTTTTTCCCATGAAAGGTCAGACCACATGATCTTTCAAGGTCCCTTCCAACCTGGGCTGTTCTATGGTTCTACAATTCTGTATGAGGGCAGTGTAAATAGAAGATCTTAATCACAAAATAGATCTGAATCAGAAAATTTTAAACAAAATCATCAGCAAGTAAGATTTGCTTCAGAAGGAAGGCTATTGCACTTACCTAAATAGCATTTTATTCCATACACATACATTCAGGGGACTGCCTTTAAGTGCTTTGAAATTGATTTTTGTGGGATTCATTCCTAAGTATTTATATCACTTATTTTGGGGCTATTTTAAACCTCAGTTAAAACTCATAACACCAGCCTTTCTTCACTGACTTAGGATTTTAAGTGTAGGCTTCAGAAATAGCAGCTACATCTAATACCTAAAGTAGCCAGTAAGAGCACCCTTCACTGTGTTTTGTGTTTTAGAAATCACCAGAAAACAAAAGAACAGTATCTAAGTAGAAAGACTTGAAACCATGCTTCAAAGAACTATTTTGCAGAGACACAAGGTCTGTTCTACAATATTTACTATGGAGCAACAGGCTAGAGAATATTAAATATTTGAACAACAACATGTTTTTGAGCTGCAAGAAGTAAATCACCTAGAATGTGCATACTTGCAAGGAAAATTCTACTATACAAGATAGTCATTGCTGATTACTGCTGCTGTGCTATTTCCAAATGTTCCTCTCCCAAAGCTAAGTGGGGGGAAAAAAGAAAAAAAAAAAAGTTCAACATGGTGGCAGGCAGTGATTTGAAGCTACCTTTGTACTTTCACCTCCTTTGCCTCTTCTCACCTTGGTTTTACCCAAAGTTAAATTTTCCCAGAAGAAAATTGGTTCTTGCCTAGAAAACATATTGTAAAAAGCTTTAAAAAAGGGTATGTGAGTCCATGACCATGAGCCAAATCAAAAGGAGAAAGAACAAAGCATCTCACAATCCCAACTAATATCAACGTGCTCCTGAACCAATGCCAAGGTTATGACATACATCAGAAAACATATGCAAAATTCTTTTGGTATTTAAAAAAATAGTTTGTGTCAAACATGCTGAAAACAACATTTATTTTTATTTTTCTCATGTTACTACTTGTCTACATCATTGTGTCATTTTGATATATGGGATGTATAATAAGTTTAAATGAAGTGTTCTGTTTCTTGCAGAGAAGACAATGATTTTCTTAGAAAGAATTTATTCCAGGGAAGATGCTAGGATGTTGAATTCAGTTCTGTAATTCCTCATCTGCCCCTTTAACTCTGCCCTACTTGAGGAGAGAGGAGCATGTGGGGAAAAGAAGTGAAAAAGGTTGTCTTTAAACAACTCTGAGGGCGGGGGGGATAAAACTACCAAAGATAAATAAATAGGAAATAAAGTAGAAACAAAGAACACAGAATTTTAAAATTATTACTGCAAATAAGTAGAGTGAAACATTAAGAGGTCAGCAGCTAAAACCAACTGACATACTAATTAATATCAGAGTTATGGTTACCAGGGCAACCACAGCTCCCCTGACTTTTGTTCTTGTAATGTATTTATTTTTGCACTGCAAATTCTTTTCTTTTTAGTAGCTTGAAAACTTAAGCATCTCTATAGGTACAGACAGAGCACCTTGGAGCACAGAAGACTTCTTTGGTAATCCTGTATGTTCAGCATGGATTTGTCAGACTCACTACATACACTTTTACCTTCTCATGGGTTTACAGTGTTAGAATGTTTCAGAAGCTAGAATTCCGTATCTTTCTTTCTAACATTCATTGCATACTTCTAGCCATTTGAAAGTCCCTAGAAACTTGCTCTCTCAAGAATCATCCCATTTCAGGACCCAAACATCTGACAGAAGGGCACATACTTCCATCTGTATGGGCGCCCTTGAAATCAATGAGCAACGCCAAACTTTCTCCCTGTGGAGGTTAAGCAAACCACGCAAGTTTGTTAAGGCCAAGCCTGGGAACAGAAACCAGGTCTTTTGCATGACTGCACGGCACATTACTGAAATGTTATTGTGCTGACCTTTGGTCTCGGTCACAAAACATTACTGATAATCCTCATTTTGATTATGTTTTTTGTTTGGGTTTTGCTTTTAGGTTTGGCCTGCTGCTTATTTAAATAATCCTCAGGTATTCATGCTCTTGTACTCACCAGTGCCTATTTACACTGTTTGGTGAGGAAGAGTTATTGCCCTAAATCTCAGAGGAGGTACAAACTTCAGAGTCATCTTAGGTTGACAAATGAATTGGATAGACAAGCAGAGCAACTGCTATGCTCCTTGGATGATTTACAAAAATAACCTGCAGAAATGCAGAAAAGCATGTTACAGCTAGGATCAACAAAACATGTTGGGGAGACGGAGAGAAGGGGGAGCGTGTGCATAGTGGTCTCTTTCACTAGGATTTCCCAAAAGCAGCTTGGGGAAGGCCCAGTTTGGGTAGCTGAAGCTAGCATGCACTGATGAGGAATGCTTGAGTGGAATGAAGTTATGCTAATCATAAGACTGTGAAATATGTACTGCCCAGCTGGAAGCAGAAATCAGAGCACTGCTGTTACTGATTTGAGTGGAAAGAGGAAAAAACCTAGGTATGACTATGTATGATCCTGAAAATTTCTTGAGAATTTCACATCATGCAATCACATGAAGAACTAATATTTGCTAAAACTGGCAGTCTTAAGTTTTGTCATTTAAATAAATTACCCCAATAGTATCTCAGGGCTCTACTGATAATTAGAGAAACAGTCAGTACTTTTTCCAAAAGCCATTTTGGGGAAATAGTAATATTTTTTTCTATTGTCCTTCTCCGGAGTCATACTATAGCCAGGATTATGATCTGAATATCATCACAACTTCACATTCAGACAAACAAATCTGAACCAAAGTTTTTTTTTACACAAGAACATATTTATTAAAAAGACTTCTTTCAAAAAGATGAGAGAAAAAAAATATTGACAGCTTTCCTACAGCATCAGAAATACACTTGACCAATACTTTCCAAGAAATGTATAATGGCTAACTATGCAACTGCCAGCTACAATCATAAACATATGACATCAATCATAAAAATATGACCACAAAATACATGCTACTTATGTAGTTTCTTTAAATTAGTTGACATTAAGGACAGATTCCATGGCTGAGGAAACTAATCTAGCTTTAAAGAGTTGCAACGCTGCACCAGAAGTGTTCTGATTCTTACCACCGGGATGCTAAGTTCTAATCTCGCTATCAATTATGAAAGATTCTTACGACAACCTTGATTTTACAAAATTGGGTTATCTTCCAGCCTGTGGACATTTTCCTATTGCATTCTGGGTTTTTCCACGTATATAGCTCACTTCTGTCAGAATAACAAAAGACAATTGATTTTGTTTCATGGTGTATTCTTATCAATGCTCTCCTCTGCTCTTAGCCAGTCTTTGGCTGATAGGGTGTTAGAGGAAAGGTCCATTAATTGATTCGTAAATAATTACAGCTAAGTCTTCACTTTTGACTAGCTATCAATAAAGGCCTATCCTTTTTCCACTGGTGAATGCTTTCAAATCAGCTTCAGTGTCCAACTTCCAGCCACAAACTTCATTAAAATCATTAGGTACTTCTAGAGTAGCACCCAGTGGTGATGGCAGTGGTAAAAGTGTGTCAGCATTTCTCTTATACCACTTACGAGCATGGATTAGGGAAAAGCAAAATTAATAAACAAACAAACAACATGCCTGGGAAAAAAAAAAAAGGCAAATTAATCATTTCTTAAAGCAGGATTCAATTTTCAGACCCGGTGGACTTTCAGCGGGCGTACAGAGAAAAAAGCACATGCAGTACTTGGTACATATGTTCCTACACATGCAAAGCCTATGGGTTCATGACCTGTGTGCACACATGTACACAGGTAGTCTGTCCACCCACATTCCCAGCCATTTTTTAACCTGTTGACTAAATTCAGATACGTTTGACAGAGGACTAAGAGTCTCAAAGCTAGTAAATTCCTACCGATCTTGTGAAAATATGCAGCTGGGTACATGCAAAGAGGGAGACCTATTTAGTGTGCTGATGGAGCAGAAGACTGCAGAATGAGCTCTGAAGCATTAGACACTTGATGATTAGACCCATATGGGGGAAAGAAGAGATAGCCAAGGAGGCTAGAAAGCAGATACACACCCCCTGTTTTGTTTTCCTCCAGTGAGGGGAAAAAGTAGCAGTTGGAACCTACGTATCAATCAGCACCTGTTATTGGAAACCTAGGTTTCATTGGTTTTAATGGTTCTGGGTTTAAAGTTCCCACCTTCTCCTTAGCATCTCATGCAGAACAGAAAACCCTGCACACAAATTTCAGTTTTCAGAAGAAAGTACAAACTCAAGTCTGAAAAGTAGCTATAATGCTTAGGCAACCCCTCCACAGGCTGTTAATATGTTGAAGCTGTAATAGAAACATACTGAAGTTGTCACACACTCAAAGTACAAAAACCATTAATCGAAAGCAACTGCATCATATTTTGAGACCACATTTTAAGCAGCCAGCACAAGGCAAAGCAAGTTATATTTAATTCTTTGTACATAATGCCAACAAACAAGGTATAGAGTCGTATTGGAGAACTGCCTGTTCAGCATTACAAAACAATTGACCAGAAAGCCTTCTCTATTGCTATTTTCCAGTGATAGCCACCTGCTTCACATTAACAAGCACATAAGCTTTCTACCTAGGTTCAACAGAAGAGAAAGGTACTCCTACAACAACTATGCAACAGTTTATTGTATTATTTTTGTTATTAATATATCTGCTCCATTTGTCAATCCATGCTTTATACCTGACACACATCTATGAGCTTTTCAATTTGCCCTGCCTTCACTACCGACTTGCCAGAAAGAGACTAAGCTGCAATGCACTTAAAAAAGCATACATCAGCACACCAGAAGGTCCCTGCACAAAACACAGAAATAGCAAAGTTTTGTGGGTTACAGTCTCTCTCCTGTGACATTTCCTATTAAATTCCCAGCCAGCATACATTGAGCACCCACATGTTGAGCCATTTCAATTACACCTCTGCTTGCTTACAGAGTAAAGGTATGAGTCGCTGCCACAGCACATTCACCCTATGCCTTTTAAATAGGAATTTGTTAAGAAGGGAGGCAAAATTCTCCCTCATACTTATAGCAGAAAGAGTTTGAAAGTTCAAAGATTCCCAGTCTCGTGGATCCAGGTAAGGCCATTGCTGGGGACAGCAAAATTATGCCTTTATGTGGGAGAGACATTTCTCCAAGTTTCCCCAAAACAGCCGGGTTTCCTCATCCAGTCCATACATGTTCAGCTACAGTGGCACCTATGGACGCCATTCTGCTAGCAAGGGAAGAGGCCATAAAAGATGGAGAAAGCCAAGCAAGCAGGAGGCAGCCAGAAGGTTACAGCCTGGCCATGTTGCATGGTCCTTGCACCCTTGTCCCAACACAAATCGCTGGGTTGCCTCAGCAAGACTTGGGAAATTGGCTTATATATTAAGTAGCTTTATTCCATCTGAAACAAAAATAATCTGTTTGTCAGCTGCATCTGACATCACCCATGCACATGGGAAAGGTTTTTGGAGGAATACTTTGTCAGGGACAGCAGCATCACCTCCTGCCCATGAAGCAAATGAACCTCAGAGCTAACAGATATTTCATCCTAGGCTCAATCACAGCATGAATCTTGGGTGTTGTTAAGGACTTACTGGAAGACCCAAGTGTAACTTAGATAAACACATTGCAAGGAAAGAAAAGCTGGCAATGTGTTTCGGTTAAAACCTCTCTAACCTAAGAATCTGTTTCTAAGCCACTCAAAGAAGCCTTCAAAATCTGATAATCACTTAATAATATTTCACACTTACTGCTCAACATGAACCTCAGCTACAGCTTTTGTAAACTGTAGCACCGTTCTTGTTCTAGACGGCACGCAAAATAATTTATAAACAAAGTTCAGCAGGTTTATAGCAGCTGCTCAGTTCCAGAAATTTGGCCATCCACTTCAGTATAACTGAAAGCTTTCAGTCAGATCCTGCCTCTTATAGGGCCTTTGAATAGCACCAGAGCATGTGTTCAATGTGCTCTCAGAAGCAGCCAGCCAAACCAGGAAGGTTAGTCATCCAGGCAACCCTGTAGCACCCCTGCAGCATGCTCACACTGCCTTTTTCTTCCCCTCCCCCACGCCCTTTTT